>UESW01001397.1:498113-533432 GCA_900491605.1 Calamus simplicifolius
CATTATGGAATGTAGGCTTATAGTTGATGCAGAAAGTAATAGTACAAAACCCTTGAGTAAACAGTCATGTGATTTTGTATTATCTAGCAAAATGTTGCGGCAACCAGCTGCTAAGATAAGTAAAACAGCTAGGACAAGGATTTTTATCGGCTATATAGGTACAAACATGGTTTCAAATCCTGATAAGGCGACCTGTGGGATGTTAATATAGAGTACTGTCCCAAATATTAGATATGATTATCTTGCCATCATTGTAGTGCCCTAATTGGCACATCCTAAGATATCCTCTGTCCCCAAGTATTGAAATGGGATGGAACAGTGGCGCATCTCATTCTATAGGAAAACCAAAACGGTCCCATCCCATGAGATTTGAAACATTGGCTCCAACCACAGAAGAGATGGAACATTTCTTTGTTGTTTACAGCAAACAATCAATTTAGGCATGGATCTGTCCAATACTTGAATTTTTATGAAGGAAAAAATGGACACTCCTGCTGGCCATTGGGAATGAAAGTAACGTGTTTACTTCAACAATAAATAAAATTAGATTTTGATTTATTACTACATGCATATTATTTATAGCTACTTATTCTATTATCATAGGTTGCTCCATACCTAGGGTCATGGGCCTGAAACTTAAACAACAGCCTTACCACGCATGAGGGCAATGCTGCATATATCTTGCCCTCCTTAGATCCTACAATGGCAAGATCTCATGTATCAAGATGCTCCTTTTTTACACTATTGTCATAAGATGCAATATTTATGTTGTTAATGCCATTGAACTTGTGTACCAAGATGCCCTTTCTCAGCACTCTTATAAAGTGTTGTTATCTTCCCTTTACACAACAATGAAATGATCTCTAAAATGCAAAATTATTAATCAATGTAATGTTATTCTAAGACAAGAGTTTGTCAATGGGCATAGCTCATCCATGCTGTGCCAAAATGAAGAAAAATATTTAAAACAAAATTGGACTGATGCAGGTCAATAACTTGATATATATTCAATGCCAACACAATATTGGCATAGCACAACATGATACACTTCAACATGGTCAGCGTTCAAATTCTTGCCCTTAGATAAGCTTGACTAACCTCCAGCATGGGAATCACAGATTTGAAAATTTTATAAAATTGATAGTATTGAATAGAGAAAACATAATAGAACATATAACCAAGAAGTTACAAACCTAATAATGTTTATTAAGCACATCTATATGTACACAATTAGAAGCAGAATCAAGAAGTATCTTCACCTTCTGACAGCCTCTAACTTCTCCATGAATTCCTGATCTAAGACTGCATCCCTTGATTTTCGGTTGGTTCCACCAGTTAATTGAGTTGCCCCTACAAGAGTAAGGTTTTTTCAAGAAACATTGAGCCAAGGTTAGAGTAACAATAATAAATAAATACAGATATAATAAACCAATAAAAAACCCAAAATCCAAAGAAAGTACAGGACAAAGGAACAATTAAGATACCGTTATGGTCCATTATAAACAACAAAAGTGAGATGGATTTCTTGAACACGCAGATACATAAAACCGAAGTATCTTGAAACTACAAATTTTGAAATAAATTTTGATGTTCAAGTTGTATGAAACCCACTAGAGCGGGGCAAACACTCATAGGATGTATTGAAGAGCACTCTTATAGCATCTATACTTGCATGCAACACAGGATTAAATGTAAAGCCCATCAAGATGGCCCCCATGGCCACAAGGAGCTGGTCAAGGCAGATGTGAATAAATCAAATAATATACTCAACAATAAGGGCCTCAGCTGATGATTTAACATCTGTGCCATCTAGTATTCATATCCCAGCTGTGGAAAAATAATTTCATAGAAAAAAAAACAAAATTTCTTGAGACTAACTCAAGATTGACAGTTGGCATGCCAGATATTTCTGTAATAGATGACATGATAGAAAATAACAACATGCTTAAAAATAGAAAATAAGATCCAAAAGTAGTGCAAATACCCTAAATTCATAGTTTGATAGTATATCTATGTGATGGACAAAGAAAAATCAACAACATCAAATATAACAGAATGAGATGGCAGGAAATCATGGTATTTGGAACAAGCATAACAGACTTACTTTGAGTTCTTGATTTAGTCTTTCCAGAATATAATCTACTGCATCAAGAAGACAAAACTTTTAAAGAATCCTTGAAAGAAGAGAATATGGTATGCTAACAGAAAGAATAAAAGCAGCTCTAGCAAGATAAAAGCTAAAATACAACTAAATCGGTAACCATCGACATGAACAAAAAATATGAATCAGAAATTCATCAAGCAGAAACTCATATATTTTATAAAGATAAAAATCACCAACTTATTAATTATTAATAATTGTAATGGTCATTGAACATTCTTAAACAAGAAGTTTATGTATTGATATTAAATTCTTGGGAAATTCATAACACTCGGACTTTTCCTAAATATATAATAAAATTAAAAATCACAGTTTCTGAGAATAATTGTTCAAAAATTCTATGGTTGAAATTGGATTTTTATTTTGTTATAGTAATTTGAGCCCAAAGATGGAGACTTCCACAAATAATAAAATAGTCACTATAAACTTAACCATTAACAAATTAATGGTTAAACAAATTTACCTAGTAATGAATTGAATCTATTGGTACTGAACACCAAAATATCTCAAATTTTCTTCAAAAATTCAACCAATCATAGGAAATCAAGTTCCATCTCCCCAAACTTAATGGTAAAAAATAAAGATGGGGAAGTTAACAAGAATCATAGCCTTGCAAATGCTAATTACTTAATTGCTTTTTCAGCCAAAAAATAATGTAGATCTAGCAATTGGGTTGATATCAACTGTTCAAGATAGGGCTGAGAGTTGGCTAGACCGCATCAGACCATGCCCCAACTCAAGCCTAATTCAAAAAAATTTTTGGGGCTTTTAGCTAAGCTCAAGCCTAAAAAATTTTTTTAGAATCCAAGCCCAAGCCTAACCCGAGCCTAGGAATGGTCCAAAACCCAATCAGACTAACCCACAGCAACTCATTTGAGCCAAAAACTAGATGGATGGAGAATTTTTAATTTTTAAATGCTTGCGCAAAACTCTGTCAAAACCAATCCCAAGCCCAAGTAAAGAGGGGGGTTGCGTTAGGTAGCTGACAGCTAGCGTAAAACTCCGTAGATCTCCTAAAACATGAATCTATTAAGAGTGAAGGAAGCAAATTCATATAGCCAACCCCATGTAGTTGGGAAAAGGCTTAGTTGAGTTGAGTAGAAATGCTTGCACAAAAACAAACAACGTTTAAAATAATTGCACCTTATCATTCAAGAAAAGTTATAAGCCATTCTAACACAATTGACAAAAAATCCACTATAAATTTGAAAAGCCCATCATATTTTAAAATTTTGGGACTAGATTCGGGCCATATTAAAACCTAATGAAAGGCCAATGCTTTGAGCTTTCCTCAGGCCCAGGCTTCGAGTTGGACCAAGTAACAACTCGAGCTTAATTTGAAATCATTTTGGCTCTCACTTTAAGCCAGATCCAACCCGAATTAGCTCAGGCCTAGCCTAGTGTCTGGCCTAAAGTTGGGCCAATCCAAGCCCACTTCCAATCTTAGTTCTAGCAAAAATTCAATTTTAACAGGGACTTCAAACCAAATCACAACATGCCAATAGCACATATTATGTTAAGATTCTATATCATTATTTTCCTTGCATGCCAAGTGTTGAAATTGCATAACATCTTTGGTGCATACCTAGCCAACATTTGAGTAGAACAAGCACAAAAAATAATAGTTCAATCCACAAGATATATAAATAATCTATAGTTCCACCATAACTAATGCTCTTGTGAAAATGAACAGCAATATTTTCATCATAAAGGATTCTGGTACGTAGAGTCTAACATGAGTTTTATGCATGTACCTTTATCGTAGGTTTCTTACTTTCAAGAAATAACTACATAAGTTTAGTATAATTACTATAATTTTTCCACTCACTCCAACAGTTTGCTACCAATCTTTATGAGCTAAACATGGAATCAGCTAAAACAAAAGCAAATGACTAGTATTTCAAGCAGTAGAAAATGATGACACCAAAAGAGACCGAAAACATGCAACAGAAAAGCTATTATAGACAAATACATATCGTTCAAGATAGATCATGAATAAATGTAAGGAATAATTGTATCACACCTTGATTCTAGTGCAGAGCGCTTGCTCTCTTTCAATTTCTTTGTATCATTATTCTGTAGGGCAAAACTCGAAAACAAAAATATTATGTAATACCACTTAAACAAGAAAATTAGATCAGTATCCCAAGACAAGGCATCTAGAATCTCATCACAAACTAGGAAATACAACTTCATTTAGAAATATTTTGAGTTAAACTAGGTGGAAGGGAGACTTGTTTCACTGGAATGTGGAAGATATAATGATTTAAGTAACTTAAAGCAGCATGATGTATTTAAACAAAATATTGTATTGTTTAATGTTGAAGAGTTGAAGAGAGTTGGGCATATCCAAGCATATGACTTGGCAAGTAGGGAAAAAAATAAAAAGAGATGATGGGACATAGCAAAAGAAACAATTTTAACTAAGAAGAGAATATTGAATGAAACTATGTCTCAAGGTCTTTTAAGATACATGTTTCTCATTCAAACAACCCTACTAGTTGAAAGATATACCTATATGATCTCTATAAATGACAAAAGCCCACTCCCAATGACATAATAGTATTTCAAACTGATTGTTCAAAGAGTTCAACTCCCAACCAATCTTCAAGTGCGGCAACCAAGGATTTTGATGAGTATCCAAAGTGTATGGCATATATTGAATCTAGAAATTATCTTGCATGGATTCTTGGAGTTCGAAGAAATTGTCCAGGTTACACTATTGGTGAACCTGGTCAAGCAAGAAATTTTTTTTTTATTATTTGGAAAATACATTCAGAAACAGGATGAGAAAGACTTGAAGAAAATGAACAACAAAATTATCCCATGAGAACATGGTCATATGAATCAAATCGATAACTTGATGAAAAGACATTTTCTACAAGAGAATCAATAAAAGTAGATGTATTCCAAGGTAATAGAATTTCTCAAAATGTTAAGCAACACAATTTCTAAAAATGTGATTAAATTGCACGAACATGCAAAAAAAAACATTTCTTCTATATATAATCAAACTGCAAAAATTTTACCTTTTCTTTCTTCACAGGTTCAGTCCCAAAACCACGTCCCTTTGAAGCTAAGCAAAGTATATTAGTAGACTCATAAAATTCATGCTTGTTTTTGTTTGACTCACATCTCCTGACAAGTATGCTACTTCTAGAACCTGGTAAGTATGCCTACAATTTCCAATGCTCCGTTATGAGAAGATATGTAGACTCTCCCAAAGCAATGTCATAAAGAGAATGAAAGAAAGATCAAAGCTCAGCGAACTTTAAATATATAAGAGTTTTTACCACTTAATCTTCTTGATAAAGAAATCAAAATTGCATAAAATATTATATTCAACACAAGTATCAATTTTTGTGGTGTGCTTGCGAAAATAAATTGCACACCAGAAATTAAAATGTTCGAAGTATATAACAGTGTATTTCTTCTTACTGAGAGGATCCTAGATTTTGTCAATCCATCGGTAAGAACTAAGTCTAAGAACATACTTTAGAGGTGAATTTATTGTCATCAAAATCACTTTATCAAACCCATCTATCAACCCCCAACATTAAATTTAACCGTCCAATTTAGACACAATGTAGTTATTATATGATAACAGATGGTGTGCGTCTTGTTCGGTTTCACAAGCCCTCAAAAGCAATCATATATACCTAACAGAACATGGAACTTAAACCTTGTTTTACATACGGAATGCCAAAAAGTCAATGACCAATGCAAGTGTTATGGATCCCTCAAGCCTCAACATGCAAAATAGTCAACCTTCTTTCAAACCCCCTATCGCTTCTCCAGCTCTACCTTTTTTTCTTTCTGTTTAGACTACTTACCTTCCCAGAGTCAGGAGCAAACTCTCTGTACTAATTCATAAACTTAACGAATTCCGCTGGCTTTTTTGTTGCCTTTTTCTTCAAGACAAAGGGGGCACACAAAATAGTCATACAATAAAAGCAGTCTCTACTGACAGTGTGATTTCAAGTAGACTCATTACGTAGTTTATCAATGTTTAATTATACACCAAAGTGTTGATGCAGTTTCATCAATTCTGAAACCGATAACGGTCATGACCATCTTGCGACACCATACAAAATTAGTAAAAAAAATGAATGAGTTGACCAAACTCATTTTTAGTATTAGATTATCTGCATTTCACAAATCTTTGCATGTAAATGACTTCAAGCTACCTATGCACATGCATGCTAATGTTTATGTAGTAGAACCATCCAGCTGTCAAAAACCAAGATCTTGATGAGAGCAAATTTATGTACAATTTAGAAGCTTACTGGGTTAACCATGTTCTCAGCTTAGCCCAAAAGATTGGCCATAGCAACTTTATCAACAATTTAGAATCTTAAAACGTTAATTATGTTCTCGGGCTATCAATTCTCAAGCCAGCTAACGAATAGGCCGAGCTTATCACTGGTAAGGGAAGTGGTACAACATTTCCATGCGCTATGTAAACCCATTCTTGGCCGTCCCTTGCAGTTAAAGAACGAGGAAAAGGAAACAGCCTCTTCTATTCCTCTTGAAGGGGATTTTTCTTTTCCCTTCACAAGCTGGAAGTATGAAATTCACATAGCATCCTCATATATTAATTTTAATAAATTCGATTCTTGAGGGTAGTTCGACCGTTGAACAATATTTCACTAATTCAGCGAAAAAAGATGTGAAAAAGAAAAGGTTAAGGAATATGAGTGAGTAAAAGGGAATGGTGGGTCGCATACCGCTGCGGGGAGGCAGAAATCCATGGGCGGAGAGCGGGAAGGAAAAATACTTGACAGAAGGGATCAGCTCGAGCGGCCACGGGCGGGTGTCGACGGAAGGAGAGGCGGCTAGGGAGTGGAATTGATAACGGAAGATAGCAAGTCAGGAGGGAAGCGATCGCATTGTCTTGCCCGCACCGCACCACGGTAGATGAGGCAGCTGTTAAAAGCTGCCGTCCGTGGGAATTTCTTTTGAAATCGTAATTATTATATTTTAAAAAAAATTTGGCATGAAATAATTTCTAAAAATAATATTGAAAAGCCATGTGAAATCTCAACACAGCATTTCAGAATTTTTTTTTTGTTGAGACAAGTTAAAATCGTTTGTTGAATAAACAATTTAAAATCATATATTTTCTATATATATAATTATTTTATTATTACAATTTAGGTTAATTTATGTTTGAAATTTTTATTTAAAATTATTAATTACATATAATTCAACCTATTATTTGAATTTTTGTAGTATATGACGAGAACTTGGTAACATTCGGATGTTGCCAAATCTATCCTTCCCTCTCTCTCTCTCTCTCTCTCTCTCTCTATGTATGTATATATAAACACATAATATTTTATTTTCTTGACAAACTATTCTAGATTTCAATTCTTTGAAAAAATGACTTCACCTATTTTTATATAATAAATATTTATATTTTTTGAAAGCTCAAACCAGATCATAAATCAAATTAAAATATACATATAATTTATTTTATAATTTTTTATTTTTTGACAAACCTTTCTATATCTCAATTCTTTCAAAATGAGAAAAAAAAATTTATGTAATAAATTTTTATATTTATTTTCCTTTTTTAATTTAAAAGGATATTTTAATTTATTTTATTAAAATCTAAAATGGCTTGGATCGAAAACCACAACCATATTTTACCTCCATCAAATGCCCACTATGCAGCAACTTTATGAAAGCTTGAGAGTATCATCACCTATCCATATATCCCTTCAAATTACGGGTGTGCATAATTCTCATTTAGTTCAGCTTAGTTCGAATTAATCTTAAAAACTTTCTATATAAATTATAAATTTTAATAATTCAATTTATGGTTTGCATTTGAGTTATATGTTTGTGAACTCAAATCAAACCATAAATCAAATTAAGATAATACATTTAATATATTATATAATTTTTATTTTTCCAAACAAATAATAAGAACCCTTCAAATTAGGGTGTGTAAAATTCTTGTTTGATTTAGATGAGTTTAGACTGAATTGATTTAGATTAGTCCAAACTGAACTTAAAAGCTTTCGGTTTAAATTATAAATTTTAGATAATTCAATTTATAATTTGAATTTGGATTTTATGCTTTAGGAACTCAAACCATCATAAAACAAATTAGAATTTGTTTTTTATGTACTTCATTTTTTTACTGACCTTTTCTATACTTGATTCTTGGAGAACCGAGCATAACCTATTTTTATATAATAAAATTTTACATTTTCTTTCTTTAATTTAAAAAGATACTTTAATTTATTTTGTTAAAATCTAAAATGGTTTGGACCAAAGACCACACTTTATCCTATGAAATGTCCAACATGTGGTGACTCTCTGATCTAGCAAAAGTTTATGAGTATCATCAACTTGCTACATATCCTTAGAGTGGTCATATTTATCAACTCAAAGTAAGGGTGTGCATAATTTTCATTCGAGCCAACTTCGTTCGGTTGGTTTTAAAAATTTTCAATTTACAAATTCTAAATAATTTGATTTACGGTTTGAATTTAGATGTTATACCATGGGAACTCAAAACCAAACTGTAGATCAAATTCATGATATATATATATATATATATATATATATATATATGATGATGCCCAATCACTGATTTGAACGTCGGGAACGGATGGATTTTCCAGGCTTCGCTTCATCAGGTTGCCTGCAAAGAAGTCCCAGGACCGGAAAGGATTCTCCGATGGGACCCTCCGATGCCCAAGTTAGCAATTGAGGTCACAGCAGAAGAGGAGCTCGAATGAGCTCTTTTTAGATAAAAGGGTGCTCCAGATGAGAAGGGATTTCTCTCTGGGTCTTAGGATAGCGATTTTTTCGGGGATTATCGTGCATATCTATTTGTTGAGCGGATTCACCTTTTTATAGGGGTTGACCCTGGCATGATCACGTGGGATTCCGTGAGGAGGGAATGTCTGTGGAGTTCTTGGGAGTTACATGAATCTGTACTGGTTGGTGGGTCCTGTCTCATCGGAAAGGGAGAAAGCGGCGGTTGGTGGGCTAAGTCCCATCAGCCAGCGGGGCTATTGGGTAGTTGGGTCCAGTCCCATCAGTAGCGTGGCCAATGGGTAGTTGGATCTGGCGTTGTCAGGCGGCGCGGGTCAGAGAGGTAGTGTCCCGAGCTACCAGGGCCGTGTTGGGGCAGGTTTGGAGGAAATTGGGAAGTCTCGACTCTCTCGGGGGAGCCGAAGCTTACCTGGGTCGGCCAGGGGTGGCCGGGGCCGACCCTGCCGACTAAGACGTGCTGGGGCGGGGCCGACTCGACGATCCTGGAGATGCTGGGGGCCGAGAAGGGCCGACCAGGAAGGGTCGGGGCTGACTCGACGGGCTTGGAGATGCCGGGGCCGAGAAGGGCTGACCGGGAAGGGTCGGGGCCAACTCGGTGGGCTTGGAGATGCTGGGGCCGAGAATGGCCTACCAGGAAGGATCGGGGCCGACTCGGCGGGCTTGAAGACACCGGAGCCGAGAAGGGCCGACCAGGAAGGATCGGGGCCAACTTGGCGGGCTTGAAGATGCCGAGGCCGAGAAGGGCCGACCAGGAAGGGTCGGGGCCGACTCGGCGGGCTTGGAGACGCCGGAGCCGAGAAGGGCTGACCAGGAAGGATCGGGGCTGACCCGGCGAGCTTGAAGGTGCCGGGGCCGAGAAGGGCCGACCAGGAAGGGTCGGGGCCGACTCGGCGGGCTTGGAGACGCCGGGGCCGAGAAGGGCCGACCAGGAAGGGTCTGGGCCGACTTGGCGGGCTTGGAGACGCCGGGGCCGAGAAGGGCCAACCAGGAAGGGTCGGGGCCAACCCGGCGGGCTTGAAGGTGCCGGGGCCGAGAAGGGCCGACCAAGAAGGGTCGGGGCCGACCCGGCGGGCTTGGAGACGTCGGGGCCGAGAAGGGCCGACTAGGGAGGATCGGGGCTGACTCGACGGGCTTGGAGATGCCGGGGCGCACCCATGTTTTGATTTTGCCGAAATTATCCTTGGGGCTACATTAGCCACATCAGATGTCCCCCACCCCTGAGCGCTAAGGGCCACGCGTCTGCAATCCTTTGGGTGAAAGGGCGTGAAAATTCAAAAAGAATGATTGCCTCCTTTAGTGCGCTTTAAATGGGCTGATGTGCTGGCGCTTTGTTTCGAGGCAGTGTTGCTTCGAAGATCTCCCATAATCATACGTTAGGTGGTGATGATGTTGGCGCCAGACGCTCCGGAGAAGGAGCCCATTGGGTGATGGAAAAAAGGCAAGGGCATCATTGCTGCTCTGTTTTCCATGGCCTGCGATTAGCCGGGGATCACATCTTCTGGAGTGGATCGAGGCGGCACGCCTCGGGCGCAGGCGTGATTTTTGGCTGGCAGCCTGCAACGTAATGGGCACGCGCTAGATGACGGGATCTGGGGCGGCGTTAATTGGAGACGGGGGGCTATAAAAAACCCCCAAGGGCCTATAGAAACTTTACGCTGCCATTGCTTTCTTCTGCTTTCTTCTTCTTTGAGTTCTTCTGCGACCTGAGTCTTTCCAACTCCCAAGTTAGTTTCATCCCCTTTTTAACCTATGGACCGTCGTGCCATTAGGGAGGGCAAGAGAACCGTAGAAGAGTCTTCCCAGTCTAGCAGTGAGGACCAGGCCCTTGTAGCTAGAAGCCGAATGCCTCAGTCGGTGGGCGGTGTAGTCATCCATGGTGAATCGGGGGCAGTAGGTCTCCCGATCACCTCCGGTCCTCCTATTAGGGCAGTTCCCTTGTCCTCTCGTCGTCCGGTGCTTCCTCCGGCGATGAGTTCCGATCCAGCGGGTCCGACTAGGGTGGCTTCCACCATGACCTCTAAGGACATAGAGACCCTTAGAGCTAAATACAATGTCCCTGACTTCATTGACCTGTCCGCGTCGGGGCCCGAGGACAGGGTGACCTCTGACCATCCGGGCCGGGTCGCTCTGTACGAGGAGTTCTTCCGGTGCAGGCTGCGCCTTCCTTTCCATCCTTTTTTCCTTAATCTCTTGGATAGGTATAGGTTAGTGCTGGCACAGTTGACCCTGAACTCGATTCGGATCATTTGCGCCTTTGTAATCCTCTGCCACTACGAGGGGGCCCGCCCAGGGCTATCCCTGTTCCAAGCTTTCTATAAGCTCCGCCGCCAAGGTGAGGGTGCCTGGTGGGCATTTACCGCCAGGCTGGGTAGAGCCTTCCCATTGGGCCTTCCATCCAAAATTAGGGGGTGGAAACCTAGATTTCTCTTTGCCCACGTGGAGGGGGTTAGGGCCGCTTGGAGGGAGCCCGAGACCAGCTCCAACGAAGATTCCACCGTAGGGGATAGGGATAGGGAGTTATTCACCCAACTGTCCAACTGTCAAATCCCCAATTACAAGGAACTCCTGTCCGAGGAGAACTTGGTAGAAGCCAAGTTAGCCCCGTCGACCGGTGAGCTTGGCGCCTGAATTTTTCTGTCTGTCCTTCGATTTATTGTATGCCGCTATTGATGCTCGCTACTCTTTTGTGCAGCAATGAGGGTTTCTGCCAGCGACTTTGAGGCTGTCTTGAGGCAAAAAAGGCGGGCGACTGGAGAGTCGTCCAGGCCAGCAAAGAAACCCTGAGGAAGGGAGCCGGCAAGGCCGGCCGCAGCCCCCATAGCCACGACACCCACGGGGGAGCCGGCTGAGAAGAAGCCGGTTGTAAGGGCGGCCCGAAAGCCTGTGAGGGCTGAGATCGAAGAAGGGGAAATCCCGGCCACCACCGAGACGATGGTGGTGGTTTTGGATGGAGAGGAGGAAGCTCCCGCCGCCACCGATGTGCCCGAGGCGGGGCGGGTCACTGTTGCTATTGGCCCTCCGGCCGCTGCCGAGCCAGAGAGAGAAGGTGCTCCCCCAACTGCCAGTGAGGGGGAGTGGGTCGCCAGGGAGGCCTGGAACGGGGCGGAGGCAATTGAGAAGCAAAGGGGTGAGTCGGGGAGCTCATCCCGCCAATCGGCCCGGCGCCTGGCCCGCCCCCAAGCCGAAGGCCCACGGGTGGGGCAGACGAGGCTGGTTCCCTCGGTCAGTTCGATGGCCGACACTGTGCAGGCCTTCCATCTCCTGTCAGGGGTCCGAACCGCCGAGCTCGAAGAGGAGACACAGGGAATGAGTCACTCCGTGCTCCTAGACATGGTAATGGTTTCTGTTATCCAAGTAAATTTTGAGCACTTGTTACTTTTCCATATTTCTTCTTCTTCTTGTAGCTGACATGCTTTCTCTGCTACAGTTGGTCACTGGAGCATTGGGCCTTCGCGAGGCGCTGGCCCACTCTTCTACCACAATCACCAAGGCCCTAGCGCGGGCCGATAGGTATAAGAAGGAGAGCATGGTGCAGACTGAAAGCCTTGCTCGCCTTCACCAGGAACCTCGGCCCACGAGGAGAGCTGGGCCGGTCACCTGAGGGAGATGGAGAGCCGGGCCGAAGTCGAGAGCGGCCGGGCCTCTGCGGCCGAGGCCAAAATGGAGTTGGCCTCAAAGAGATTGAGGGCTACCGCGGCGCAGAATGAAGAGTTAACTCGGCGGCTCCAACGCAATGAGGAGGAGACTCGGATCGTAGCGAAGAGAGCGGGCGCCGTGGAGAAGGCGGCGGCGGAGGCTGCAGAGAGAGTGGCCGCTGCGGAGAAGGCGGCAACGGAGGCGGGCTCGGAGAAGGCTGGGGCAGTGGCTTGTGCTGACAAGGCTAGCGCCCGTGCCGCAGAGGCCGAGAGCAAGGCCTGGGAGGCCGAGGCCAGGGCGCAACGGGCCGAAGCCAAGGCAAGGCAGGCCATCTCCAACTATAAGGCCTCGCCGGAGTTCAAGCAAGAAGTCGTCGAGGCCAGCCTCGACGCTTATATTCAGGGCTTCGAGATGTGCAAGGTCAGAGTATCCGCGGCCCTCAAGATCGACATTGCTAAACTCGAAGATATCCAGCCTGGGGATTCTGACGAGGAGCCTGCGGAGAAAAAGGACGAAGGGAAGCCCAGCCCCGGCAAGCCTTAAGTTATTTTTTCTTTTACTTTATTGTATGTAACCGGCCTCAGGCCCAATTTTGTATCCTTCTTCAATAGTCAATGAAAAAGACTTTTTCTCCTAACTTCTTTGTGTTTCGATCCATCCCGTCTTCCTTCTTATGAGAAAAACGCCTTACTATGCCTTACTTCTTGTGGCCAAACCGTATATGCTAACGACGTTGAAGCCGAATATAGTATCTTCTAAGATGTTCCACGACTCCAAACTTAGCCAATATTCAAATGCGTCTCTAGGATGTAGGCCGGCCATATGAACAGTCACTTAAGATGTTTCGTGCTGTTGCAGGCTATTTACAAGAAGGCTTGCTTACACATGAGTCCCAAAGGCTTGGAAAGATCTTCGGGCAGCTTGACGCCAAGCCTAACTTTGGAGGCGTCTGGATTGACCAAAGATGGTTGAGGTTGATTCTGCCATCGTGAGGGGTTTGCGTGTTGCCTGAGGGGTAACTCGGCCAGGTACGGAGCTGCTAGGGCCTTAACCGACTCGGGGGCACCGCCGTGCCAAGGCCGAGTGGTGTCCCGTTAGCCACGATGACGGCGAGCTCCTTTTGAACCGCTTCAGGGGTTTATGTGCTGCCTGAAGGATGACTCGACCGGGTACAGAACCGCTAGGGTCTTAACCGACTCGGGGGCACCACTGTGCCGGGACCGAGTGGTGTCCCGTTAGCCGCGATGCCAGTGAGCTCCTTTTGAACCGCTTCAAGGGTTTGTGTGCTGCCTGAAGGACGACTTGATCGGGTACAGAGCCGCTAGGGTCTTAACCGACTCGGGGGCACCACCGTGCTGGGGCCGAGTGGTGTCCCATTAGCCGCGATGCCGGCAAGCTTCTTTTGAACCGCTTCAGGGGTTTGTGTGCCGCCTGAAGGGTGACTCGATCGGGTATGGAGCTGCTAGGGTCTTAACCGACTCGGGGGCACCACCGTGCCAGGGCCGAGTGGTATCCTGTTAGCCGCGATGCCGGCGAGCTTCTTTTGAACCGCTTCAGGGGTTTGTGTGCTGCCTGAAGGGTGACTCGACCGGGTACAGAGCCGCTAGGGTCTTAACCGACTCGGGGGCACCGCCGTGCTGGGGCTGAGTGGTGTCCCATTAGCCACGATGCCGGCGAGCTCCTTTTGAACCGCTTTAGGGGTTTGTGTGCCGCCTGAAGGGCGACTCGACCGGGTACAGAGCCTCTAGGTTCTTAACCGACTCGGGGGCACCGCCGTGCCGGGGCCAAGTGGTGTCCCATTAGCCACGATACTGGCGAGCTCCTTTTGAACCTTTTCAGGGGTTTGTGTGTCGCCTGAAGGGTACTCGACCGGGTACGGAGCCGCTAGGGTCTTAACCGACTCGGGGGGCACCGCCGTGCCGGGGCCGAGTGGTGTCCCGTTAGCCATGATGCTGGCGAGCTCCTTTTGAACTGCTTCAGGGGTTTGTGTGCCACCTGAAGGGCGACTCGATCGGGTACGGAGCCGCTAGGGTCTTAACCGACTCAGGGGCACCGTCGTGCCAAGGCCGAGTGGTGTCCCATTAGCCATGATGTCGGCGAGCTACTTTTGAACCGCTTCAGGGGTTTGTGTACCGCCTGAAGGGCGAGTCGATCGGGTACGGAGCTGCTAGAGTCTTAAATGACTTGGGGGCACCGCTGTACCGGGGCCAAGTGGTGTCCCGTTAGCCGCGATGCCGGCGAGCTCCTTTTGAACCGCTTCAGGGGTTTGTGTGCCGCCTGAAGGGCAACTCGATTGGGTACGGAGCTGCTATGGTCTTAACCGACTCGGGGGCACCGCCGTGCCGGGGCCGAGTGGTGTCCCGTTAGCCGCGATGCCGGTGAGCTCCTTTTGAGAGATTTGGTCCTTGGAGGCAAGGGAGAGTAGGCTGTTACGTCAGAAGGGACCCCCCTTTATTGCTCACGCCCTGGGGGAATACATTATTGGTAATATTGGAGAAGGTTATCCGCATTCCAGGTGTGTGGAATGGGTTGTCCGTTGAGCTCTTCTAATTTGTATGCCCCCCGGTGGAGTGCCTCGGCGATGCGATAAGGGCCCTCCCAGTTAGGGGATAGTTTGCCCCCCTCGGTAGGCTTTGAAACCTCAGCTTTTCTCAAAACTAAATCTCCACGGCGGAAGACTTTAAGGCGGACTCAAGCATTGTAGTACCTAGTCGCTCACTGACGAAAAGTCACCATGCGTAGCCTCGCCCGATCATGCGCCTCGTCGATGAAGTCCAAATTAGCCTGAATCAGTGCGGAGTTATTTTTTTCACTGAAGGGCTCCACGCGTGGACTGGGTAGTCCGATCTCGACAAGAATGACGGCCTCGGATCCGAAGGTGAGACTGAAGGGAGTCTCGCCCATCGGGGCTCTGGGGGTCGTGTGATAGGCCCATATCACGCTGGGGAGCTCCTCTGCCCAACGACCTTTGGACCGTCCAACCTGGTTCTGAGTCCTCTAAGGATGGTGCGGTTCATAACCTCCGCCTCCCCGTTGGTTTGGGGGTGGCCAATGGAAGTGAATCGGTGATGAATGCCTAGCTCGTCACATAAGGCTTTGAATGCTCGTTGTTGAATTGGCGGCCGTTGTCCGTGACAAGGGTGTGAGGCAGGCCAAAGCGGCATATGATTGACTTCCAAAAGAAAGCTTTGACTTTGCCTTCAGTGATCTTGGCTAACGCTTCGACCTCGACCCATTTGGTGAAGTATCAATGGCGACTAGCAAGAACTTCCGTTGCCCAGAAGCTGGGGGGAATGGCCCGAGAATGTCCATTCCCCACTGAGCGAAGGGCCATGGAGCCGAGAGCGGGTTCATTGGGATAGATGGTTGATGTTGGATGTGTGCATGGCGCTGGCAACCATCGCATTTCTGAACTAATTTAGCTGCATCCTCCCTCATAGTGGACCAAAAATATCCCTGACGGAGGGCCTTTTGGGCTAAGGATCTGCCCCCCAGATGGTTTCCACAGATGCCCTCGTGGATTTCTCTGAGGATGTAGTCGGCGTCGGCGGGTCCCACGCACTTGAGCAGGGGATAGGAGAATGACCTTCTGTATAGACGCCCATCGAGGAGGATGAATTTGGAGGCTTTCCACTTGAGCAACCTGGCTTCGTTGCGGTCATCAGGGAGTGTGCCGTCAGTGAGATAACGAACGTAGGCGTCCATCCATGTGGGCTCTTGGGTGAGCGGGAGGATTTCCTCGCTATCCTCTATACTGGGTCTTTCCAAATATTCAATGTAAGCATCCCTTGCCATACCGCCGGCAGAGGTGGCCAGACGAGAGAGGATGTCGGCCTTGGCATTTTCACTTCGTGGAATATAACTGATATTGAAGTAAGCCAGCGAGGAGGTCAGGAGCCGAACCTTGCCCAAGTATTGAGTCATAGCGGGTCACGCGCCTCGTACTCCCCATTGATTTGCCCAGAGATGAGTTGCGAGTCCGTGAAAGCTCTGAGACGCTTTATTCCAAACTCCTGGGCTAGCCTTAACCCGGCCAGCAGGGCCTCGTACTCAGCTTGATTGTTGGTGGCTTCGAATAGAAACCGCAGGGCGCATTCTGTTCTCTCTCGCCTGGTCCGGCGAGAATGAGGCCGGCGCCGCTTCCTTGAGAGTTCGATGCGCCGTCCACATGAAGGATCCAAGTTTCCCCATCTTCGCCTGGCTCAGGCTCGCACTGTTCCTTGGTAACCTCTTCAGTCATCTCCTCTGCCCAGGTGCATTCAACTAGGAAGTCGGCCAGAACTTGGGATTTCAGAGCCGGTCGAGCCTGGAAAGAGAGGTCGAATTCTCCCAGCTTGATGGCCCACTTGGCGAGTCGGCCTGAGGTATCCGGACGAGCCAGGATGGCTCGCAGGGGTTGATCCGTGAGCACCACAATAGGATGGGCTTGAAAATACGGCGGAGACGCCGAGCGGAGACTATCAGGGCGAAGATGACCTTTTCCGCTTTGGAGTACCTGACTTCTGCGTCATGGAGGACCTTACTCACATAGTAGACAGGCCTTTGAGTTCCATCAGTGTCGAGACGCACCAAAACTGAACTAACGGCTTCCGAAGAAGCGGCTAAGTAGAGAAAAAGACTTTCTCCGTCTCTTGGCTTGGATAGGAGCGAGGGAGGACAGAAACGCCTTCAACCCGTCGAAGGCCCTCTGGCAATCGTCAGTCCACTCGAAGCTATTCATCTTCCGCAAGGCCTTGAAGAAGGGCAAGCATCTCTCGGCCGATTTGGAGAGGAAACGACTTAGAGCCGCTATCCTCCCAGTTAATCGCTGCACTTCCTTCTTGCTGGACGGTGGCCTCATGTCAAGTATGGCGCTGATCTTCTCTGGGTTCGCCTCGATCCCCCGCTGGGTCACTATGAAGCCCAGGAACTTGCCTGCCGTGACCCCAAAAGCACATTTCTTGGGGTTCAGCTTAACTTGGAAACGACGGAGGTTGTTGAAGGTCTCCTCTAAATCGGAGACGTGATCAGAGGCGCGGGTGCTCTTTGTCAGCATGTCGTCTACGTAGACTTCCATATTCCGGCCTAGCTGGTCCTGGAACACTCTGTTCATCAACCTTTGGTAAGTTGCCCCGCGTTCTTGAGGCCAAAAGGCATCACTTTGTAGCAATAAATGCCCTTTTCCGTCACAAGGAGGTGTGCTCTTCGTCGTTGGGGTCCATCCTTATCTGATTATATCCTGAGAAGGCGTCCATGAAGCTGAGGAGTTCGTGCCCGGAGGTGGAATCTACCAGCTGATCAATCCTTGGCAGGGGAAAGCTGTCTTTTGGACACGCCTTGTTGAGGTCGGTGAAGTCTATGCAAATCCTCCAGCTCCCATTTGCCTTACGCACCATGACCACATTGGCCAACCAACTGGGGTAGTGTGCCTCCCGGATGTGGCCGGCACTGAGTAGCTTGTTGACTTCCTCGTCAATAGCCTTTTGTCGATCAGGAGCAAAGCTTCTCTTCTTCTGGCGGATTGGACGGTGCCGCGGGTCAATGTTGAGCTTGTGGGTGATCACTTCCGGAGGGATGCCGGGCATATCAGATGCTGACCAGGCGAAGACGTCTGAATTAGCCCGCAAAAAGGCTAAGAGATGCTCCCGGTCCTCTGGAGGAAGGAGTCCGCCGACACGGACGGTTCTTGCCGGGTCATCTCCAAGAGGGAAGGTCAAAAGATGTTCAGCTGGCTCCCTCCCTTGTTAGAGTCTCTGGGTCGGATGCTTCAAAGGTTGGTTCAGCTTCCAGAGGACTTGATGCCGCGTGATAACAGGGCAGGACTGGGCTGACCTCACCGCGCATCTCTCCGACTCCTCCGCCTGTGGGGAATTGCACTAACAGACGCCGGGTGGAAATAACTGCGTCCAAAAGGTTCAAACCTGGACGCCCCAGAATGGCGTTATACGCCAAGGGAACCCTCACAACCAGGAATTTCATTATTACTGTGCTTTGACATGGCGGCGTTCCGGCTGTCACAGGCAAAGGTATTTCACCTTCAACCCTCACGGAGTCTCCAGTAAAACCGACCAAAGGGGTCGCCACAGGCTGAAGGGAGTCCAAAGATAATCCCATCCGAACAAAAGCGTCGTAGGTAAGGATGTCAGCTGAGCTGCCACTATCAACTAATATCCTCTTTACAGGGTGCTTGGCGATCGTCATAGAGACGACGATGCCTTCATTGTTTACATTATCTATGACAGCAGATCCCCCCCAGGAATTACATTACTCGGCGCCTCCTCCCCTCGGCCGCTTAGATGCGGAGGTGATCCCCAGGACACCATTCCGACCGTCCGCTCCGTGGGGGCATTGTCGACCGGGGCCTGAACAGGCGGAGGCCCCATGAGGGTCGGCAGCGGCTGCTGCGCCTTCTGCACATATTTGCCGAGGTAGCCCGCTGAATGAGCTCCTCGATGGCCCGCTTCAAGCTGTAGCAGCTGTCAGTGTCATGGCCATAGTCCCGGTGGAATCGGCAGTAGCGGCTTTTGTCGCGGGGAGGACCTTTCTTCATGGGAGGAGGGCGCTGGAGGTAAGGCTCGCCTTCGATCTCCATCAGAATGTGAGATCGAGGGGCAAGGAGAGGTGTGAGCTTGCTCTCGTCGGGGACAGGGCTTCTACGCCTGTTGTCGGGTCGGCGAGGCGGGTCAGCTCGCCGGTGTCGAGGAGGTCCGCTTGGTTCAGGGCGAGCAGGCTTGTGGCTGGAGCTCCTTGAAGATTCTCGGCGGGTGAAGTCGGCTTCATCCGCACGGATATACTTTTGAGCCCGGAGGAGGAGGTCGGAATAAGAGCCCGGGGCTTCTTATCCAAAGAAAAGGTGAAGCGAGACGGGAGGAGTCCTCGCTTCAACGCCAGCGTCGCTACCGCATCGTCGAGATGGTAGACCTCGAGGGCGGCAGCTTTGAACCGGGACACGAAGTCCCGCAGCGACTCTCCCTCCTTCTGACGTACGGAGAAGAGGCTGTCCACCCTTGGAATTCGTCGGCAGGCATCGAAATGTGCCAGAAAAGCCTTCTCCAGCTCTCGGAAGGAGTCGATGCTGTGAGGGGACAAGCGCGAGTGCCACGCGCGAGCGGCCTTCCGCAGAGTAGCGGGAAAGGCCTTGCAGAGAAGGGCGTCTGAAGCGCCTTGAACCTGCATCATTGCTTTATAACTCTCGAGATGGTCGAGAGGATCTGTCGTACCATCGTACGGGTCCACCTGGGGGAACCGAAACCTGGAGGGGACAGGCTCCTCCAATATCCGCGGGTGTAAGGAGGACGGGTGTCGAACTCTTCCTCCGGCTGATGGTTGATTTTTCTGGCGAGCTCGTCCAGCCGCTGGTTGTACTCCTCCAGGCGCTCCTCCGCCTGTCGGCTGATTGTTGGGGCCCTCCGAGATGGCTCGGAGGAGGAAGAAGAAGATGAAGAAGACAGAGAGGGAGACGGAAGTCGGGCTTCCGCTTTGGCTCCTCTTGATGACGCAGCCCCGAAGGGATTTTGCTGGGGCCATGATCAGGGGACCGCGGCCGCTTGGAGGGCTCGCGGCGAGATTTCCTTGGGGAAGCTGGGCGATGACGACCGGCCTCCCGCTGACCGACCTTCCTTGGAGAACCTCCCCTCGCCGACTGCTGACTGGCGGGGGAGCGGTTTGGTGCTGGGTGGCCACGGACTGCTGCTGTTGGAGCCCGTGGACCATAGCAGTGAGAGTTTGGACTTGCTGGGAGAGGGTCGCCAATTGCTCCGCCGTTTGGGCGGCTGCGTTCGGTGGTGGGCAGGTGACTGGAGGATCGGCACAGGGGGTTGGCCTCCTGCTGCCTAACTGGCGGGGGAAGCCCCGCTGGACAGCTGATGGAAGCGTCCTGAGCTCGTGTCACCACCATAATTCCAAGAGAGAAGAGAGGGGGGAGTAGAGTTTGGCCAGATGTAGCACAGGGAAGCCCTGAGGATACTTGCTGCGTTCTACACCAACTTTTCCCCTACCTGGCGCGCCAATCTGATGACGCCCAATCACTGATCCTGAACGTCGGGAACGGATGGATTCTCCAGGCTTCGCTTCACCAGGTTGCCTGCAAAGAAGTCCCAGGACCGGAGAGGATTCTCCGGTGGGACCCTCCGATGCCCAAGTTAGCAATTGAGGTCACAGCAGAAGAGGAGCTCGAATGAGCTCTTTTTAGATGAAAGGGTGCTCCAGAGGAGAAGGGATTTCTCTCTGGGTCTTAGGATAGCGATTTTTCGGGGATTATCGCATACCTGTTTACTGAGTGGATTCACCTTTTTATAGGGGTTGACCCTGGCATGATCACGTGGGATTCCGTGAGGAGGGAATGTCCGCGGAGTTCTTGGGAGTTGCATGAATCTGCGCTGGTTGGTGGGTCCTGTCTCATCGGAAAGGGAGAAAGCGGCGGTTGGTGGGCTAAGTCCCATCAGCCAGCGGGGCTGTTGGGTAGTTGGGTCCAGTCCCATCAGCAGCGTGGCCAGTGGGTAGTTGGATCTGGCGTTGTCAGGCGGCGCGGGTCAGAGAGGTAGCGTCCCGAGCTACCAGGGCCGTGTTGGGGCAGGTTTGGAGGAAACCGGGAAGTCTCGACTCTCTCGGGGGAGCCGAAGCTTATCTGGGTCGGCCAGGGTGGCCGGGGCCGACCCTGCCGACTAGGACGTGCCGGGCGGGGCCGACTCGGCGATCCTGGAGACGCCGGGGGCCGAGAAGGGCCGACCAGGAAGGGTCGGGGCCGACTCGGCGGGCTTGGAGATGCGGGGCCGAGAAGGGCCGACCAGGAAGGGTCGGGGCCGACTCGGCGGGCTTGGAGACGCCGGGGCCGAGAAGGGCCGACCAGGAAGGGTCGGGGCCGACTCGGCGGGCTTGGAGACCCGGGGCCGAGAAGGGCCGACCAGGAAGGGTCGGGGCCGACTCGGCGGGCTTGGAGACGCCGGGGCCGAGAAGGGCCGACCAGAAGGGTCGGGGCCGACCGGCGGGCTTGAAGGTGCCGGGCCGAGAAGGGCGACCAGGAAGGGTCGGGGCCGACTCGGCGGGCTTGGAGATGCGGGGCCGAGAAGGGCCGACCAGGAAGGGTTGGGGCCGACTCGGCGGGCTTGGAGACGACTCGGCGGGCTCGGAGATGCGGGCCGAGAAGGGCCGACCAGGAAGGGTCGGGCCGACTCGGGGGCTTGGAGACGCCGGGGCCGAGAAGGGCCGACCAGGAAGGGTCGGGGTCGACCCGACGGGCTTGGAGACGCCAGGTCGAGAAGTGCCGACTAGGGAGGATCGGGGCCAACTTGGCGGGCTTAAAAACCGGACACACCCATGTTTTGATTTTACCGAAATTACCCTTGGGACTACATTAGCCACATCATCTATATATATATATATATATATATATGATATTTTAAGTTTATGACTAACCTTTTTAATCTCAATTCTTTGATAAATTAGGAGTGCACATAATTCTCATTCATTTGAACCAAGCTCAGGTTGATCTTAAAACCTTTCAAATTAAGCCCAGCTCAGCGTCTCTCCTTTCTACAGCCTAACGTTTGTGACATCTAATACTTTCATTCAAGGGTATACATAAATTCCGTACAACTCTATTTAGTATGCATTAATCATCAAAATTTTAAATAATATATTTACAGTTTCAATTTGAATTTGGGTTCTATATTATGAAAACTCAAACCAAACTCATCAAATTAAAATACATACCACATAGTATATATTTTTTATAATTGTATTACTTTTCATATGTTTGTAAATCTCATTATTGAATAAAAAAAGGAGGGGAACAACCTGTTTTTATGTAATATTTTTCTATTTAATTTCTTTTTTAAAAAGAGTATAGAATTTATTTTATACAATATAATTTTATATTTATTTCGTTTTCGAAAGGAAAGTCCCCCCTCAAGCCCTTTGAAACTTCGTTAAATACATTACTTCCCCCTAAAATTAAATTGAGTTGCCATGTCCATCACCACCCGTTGTATGGGTTGATCATAGAATTTATAATTTAATATTAATTTAAATTATAAAAAAAAAAACACGAGGAAGCCACTGCCTTAGTCATCTTCCATGCAAATATTATAACAAGCACTCATTACAATTGAGTATTATTAAGCAGATGACAGCTCATTCATTTCGCAGCCTTCATGATGTAACTTGCAACTACTAATTACAAGCGTAAATCACTTGGAGATCAATGAAGCCTAAAAATTTATACAGGGCAGAGGCTTGTACAAGATTGGACCGGACAGCAACAATTAGCACCGTCCAACAAGAGTCCCAGACCACCACCAGTCCTACTCCCTAGTAATTACATGTGAAGCCATTGGGAAGCAAGACGGCAGCAAGGATCCGGTGATAATATCATGGTGCTGATGTGCACTGAGGGAACTAAAACAACAGAGAATTGATGCTGAAGCTGCTGCGGTCGCAATATCATCTAGAAGCACCTCTTCTGTGATGCTGTCACTAATTCTCTGCATCACCTGTGAAGAAGGCTAAAGTATTAATGGAAAAGTCTGCTACATGCTTCACGGTCATGTGGCAAAGCAAGACCAGAGTGAGTACCTTCCGATATGTGCTAAAATATCATTTGGTGTTGCTTTATCAGCTTTGATCCGCATGCATGCCCAACAGCCTCCGTCGGGATACCAGGAAAACTCAATTATCTTTCCTGAAAGGGATGAGACATCCTCTACGCCTGAACCATGATATGGCTTCAAATGAAGAGAATTTAAAGGAATCATAATCCTTGAACTCATGCAATTGGCCAATGATTATGAGAGTGTTAAACAAGTTGAAAACATCAGCAACATGAATCTCATATCCAAAGGTCAATCAGCAGTGGATAGACTCATAGCCCAATAATATAAATATGTTACTTCTTTACGGTTCTGAAGTAGCAGATTCATTTCATAAACCCATCTGGATGCAGCAAGATCAAGGTAAACTAAAACAAGAAAATGGGTTGCTAAGATTTAAAGATGATTATGCCTACAAAGCCTGTACCTAAACTTACCTTTTCCTCTCTGGTATCCGAACACAGATTTTCAAAAACTCGAAATAAAATATTGCCACCTCAAACCATGAATAAAATCCACGAGAAAAATGTGAGGTTGCTTTCAATATTTCCATGATAACATAGAGTTAGGTTTCCCAATTTTTCTATGATAAGACAGAAAAATGCTATAAATTCTTGCTCTTCTTATGTCACCAATACAAAAACAATTAAAAACAGACTTAAGGGGGGGCTTTTGGTAAACTAAANAGGTGTCGACTCTAACTTTGTCCAAAAAACATGATCTCTATTCTCAGGTTAGAGTCGGCTCAAGAAACTTAGGTGTCGGCTCCGCAACTTTCAGGTGTCGGCTCTCGAACTCCAGGTGTCGGCTCCAAAACTGAAGCAGAAACCACTTCTCTGTATCTCAGGTTGGAGTCAGCTCCGAAACTCTAGGTGTCGACTCTGGACCATGCTGAAAATGTAGAAAGGTTTTGATTCTCCTTGGGGTCGGTTCCTGACTGTTTGGGTGTCGACTCTAAGTTCTGAACTTACATATTTTCTTTTCAATTTTGATTCAAAACTCAGTTCCTTACACCTTTTGACTGATTAAACATTTTAATCCCTGAAACACTTATTAAATTTGTTAGAAACATAGTGAATATACTCATGTCTTTTGTTATCATCAAAATCAATAATTGGGTCAATAAGTCCAAACATTATTTCTTTCAAATTGGTGAAGTTCCTCATGCATGCATTAATCCAATCAACATCATTTTTAACATCATCATAGCATTTAGGTTCAATTTTAGATACAAATGCTAAGTTATTATAAGTATCTCTAAATGATGATCTAGTTCTAACTCCTTAAGAAGGATCACCAATAATTTGATCTTTAGGGTGACTAAGAACATACCTCCAACCTCTTTCTAATTCAACAATACCTTGTGAGGCTTCAGGTAGGTCAGTGTTCCCTTCTTCATTTACCTCTTGTGTATCTGAGTCGTTCTTATCCTTCAGTGTGATGTCCTTGAATTGATCTTCAATGTCATCTACATCATTTATACCTTTTCCCTTCCTTGACGGAAGATCATTAGATTCATCAAAGATAACATGAATTGATTCTTCAATTACTAAAGTCTTTTTGTTGAATACTCTAAAAGCTCTACTATGCAAAGAATATCCGAGAAAAATTCCTTCATCAGACTTAGCATCAAATTTATCAAGATTTAATTTTTCATTATTCAATACAAAACATTGGCATCCAAAAATATGAAAATAACTGATGTTTGGTTTTCTTCCTTTCCAAAACTCATAAGGAGTCTTTTTCAAAACAGGTCTGATTAAGCACGATTTAAAACATAACATGTAGTGTTGATAGCTTTTGCCCAAAAATATTTTGGAAGATTGCTTTCACACAACATGGTACGCGCCATTTCTCTAATGTTCTATTCTTTCTTTCAACTACTCCATTTTATTGTTGTGTTCTTGGTGCAAAAAATTATGTTCAATTCCATTTTCATTACAAAATTCTTCAAAAGATTTATTTTCAAATTCTTTTCCATGATCACTTCGTATCGACAAAATAGAAGAATTCTTTTTCATTTATAATTCTTTTAAATAATTTTTGAAATGCTGAAAATGCTTCGTCTTTACTAGATAGAAATAAAACCCATGTAAAGCAGAGAAATCATCAATAACAACAAAACTGTATCTTTTTCCTTCTAGACTAGTTGTTCTTATAGGACTGAATAAATCCATATGCAAGAGCTCCAAAGGTCTAGTGGTTGAAACTAAATTCTTTGATTTAAAAGATACTCGGGTTTGTTTTCCAAATTGACAAGCATTACAAATCTTATCTTTTTCAAAAAAAGTTTTGGCAAACCATGTACTAAATCATTCTTAATTAATTTAGATAGTAAATCCATGCTTGCATGAGCTAGCCTACGATGCCATAACCAACTATTATCAATTTTATTTTTGTAGCAACTAGGCAATCAATATTTTGATCATGCAAATCATTTAAATTAACAATGTATACATTACCATGCCTTTGACCAACAAATTTCATGTTTTCATTAGCAGGATTTTTAACAATGCATAAGGATGATTCTAATGTAACATTAAATCCTTTGTCACATAATTGACTAATACTAAGTAAATTATGTTTCAGTCCTTTCACAAGCAAATATTATCAATATAAGCATGAGGTGTGATACCTATTTTTCCAATGCCAATTATTTTTCTTGGCCATTATCACCGAAAGTAACAACACCTCCATCTTTTGCTTCCAAAGTGATGAATTGCGATTCATCACCGGTCATGTGTCTTGAGCACCCGCTATCCAAGTACTATTGTCTTTTAATTGCTTGGGTTGTAAGACACATCTGCATACACAATTTAATTTTTATTTTTAGATACCCAAGCTTTCTTGGGTCCTTTAGGGTTAGTCAAGATGGTTCCTTTTGGAACCCATATTTTTCTTATCTTTTGTGTTTGACAAATATAGCTTTGTGTCCTATTTTTTCACATTTAAAACATGTAATTTTAGTAGAATCATCAGCATGCTCATACATATTTTTTAAAAATTTCTGTCTTTCAAAAGTATTGTATCCAAGACCAGCTCTATTGTAAACAACTCTTTGACTGTTTAAAATTGTTTCTAATTTTTCTGAGTTTAGAGTAAATCTATCAACAATTGGTTTTAATTTATTCACTTTTTTTCAAATCTTGGTTTTCCTTTAACAATGATTATTATCCTTTGAAATTCTTTCCTTTTCAAGAGTAAGATTTTTGATTTCATTTTTCAATTCTTTGCTCTTTGAACTTAAATTTGCAAAATCATCAATAAGTTCATAAAATGCACATTGTAATTCATCAAAAGTAAAGTCATCTAAAAAGTTAGGGCTTACCTTATCATTATCAGCCATGAAGCAAACATGGCAACTTCAGTTTTCTCTTCATCTTCTGAACTCGTAGCTTTACTATCGCTCCAAGTAGCTATCATCGCCTTCTTCTTTATTCTTTTAGATCCTTCTTTAATAGTGGACAATCTGGTCTGATGTGTCCAGGCTTTTTGCACTCATAGCATGTTGGAGATTCACTCTTTTCTTTATCTTTGCTATGGTCTCCTTTGACAAATTGTTTTCTTTTTACAAATTTTTTCTCTTCACGAACTTTTTAAATTTCCTTGAAATAAGTATCATTTCATCATCTTTCTCACTGTCACTTGTGGTTTCTTCATTTTCATCTTCTTGAGTTGCACTCTTCAATCCATGGTCCTTTTCTTCTTCGATTCATCTTCATCGATATGTTGTCGTTGCTGAAGCTCATGAGTCATCAAAGAACCGACCAACTCTTCAAGTGATAAAGTGTTGAGATCTTTTGCTTCTTGAATTGCAGTGACTTTTGCTTCCCATGTCCTAGGTAAAGATCTTAAGATTTTTCTAACAAGATCACTGTTAGCATAAGATTTTCCAAGACTTTTCAGTCCATTAATAATGTCAGTAAACCTTGTAAACATATCAGTAATATTTCAGCAGGATCCATCTTAAATAATTCATACTTATGAACAACATATTTATTTTGGATTCCTTGACTTGATTTGTACCCTCATGGGTGACTTCAAGTCTATCCCAGATTTCTTAGCAGACATGCAAGTTGATATGCGGTTAAACTCATTTGCATCAAGAGAGCAATAAAGAACATTCATAGCCTTTGCATTTAATTGAGCTAATTTCTTATCTTGCTCATCCCATTCAGATTAAGGTTTTGCAATATTAATATTTCCAATCATAATAGTGGGTGTGTGTGGTCCATTAATTATGATTCCCCATAAATCATAATCTAGTGCTTGAATAAAGATTTTCATTTGTGCTTTCCAATATGTGTAATTTGTTCCATTGAACAAAGGTAGTCTATTAGTTGATTGTCCTTCAGTCAACATAGAACTCATTGGGATTACTACTGATCTTTGGCTTCAAGCTAATCAAAGCTATAGGAATCAAGATCACTCTGCTCTGATACCACTTGTTGCCAGATGAGGGGGTGAATTGGGTTATTAAAAAAAAAATTACTATGCAGATATGTGCTTTAACCCTAATTTTAATTTGCAGCGGTGTAGTGGGGTGCACAGAGTAATAACAATAGAGAATCAAACAACCACAAACACATAGAAGTTTATAGTGGTTCGGTGCCAAACTCAGCACCTACATCCACTCCCAAAACCTTTGGGAATTCAACTAATCATACCATAACGATTACAACCTCTAGCATTCCCTGGCTAGCCCTCTTGTTTATACGGCACAAGGCAGCCAAAAACCCCTAGCCAAACTAGGCTAGTCCTCTTGTTTCACGGCACAAGGAAGCCAAAACCCCTAGCCAACCAGGCTAGTCCTCTTGTTTCATGGCACAAGGAAGCCAACAATAATCAAGGGTTAATACTAACCCTTTTACAAAATAATTAGAGAATATTAAAGAGAAGCTCCTACAATGAGCAAATATACAGAAATACTTTACAACTTTTGAAGCAATATCTTCAGCAATAAATGAATGAAGTTGAAGTAGCTGAAGTCTTGAATGCTTGAAAAACTTCAATGATCTGGACGACTTTTGGAGCAATGAATGAACTTGAATGCAGAGCAACTCTTTTATCAATGACTCAACAATATGCAGTAAAAACTCTTTTCTTGGATTTCTTCCTCTTGAAAATCTCCTTTTCAAAAATCGTCATAGTGAGCTTCTAATCACAGCTATTTATAATAACCCAACAAAAAGATATCCGTTAGATACATTAGGAACAAATGGAAATAAAAACGGAAAGAAAATATAACCGTTGTAAAATGTTTCCCTTAAGCATTGAATGCAGGTCTCCATTTGAGGAAGGAAGAACCCTGAAATAATTCAAAAAATCAAAAGTTAAATGTAGCTGAAAATAGAAATAGAGAGAGAGTGAGAGAGAAAGAGCACGCTCAAGAACTCAGGCGGTAGTTGACTGGAAATAACTCCAGGTAGCTGAAGACTTGAATGCATTCAGCCAAGAGGCAAGCAGGAAATCCCAGCTAGCTAGTCAGCTAGCTCACAAGAGATGCCACGACAAAGAAAAGGCATCCGGAGGTAGCTCCTTAGGCAACTAAAACAATTGCTAGTTAGCTTCCCAGCTAACTAACAACAAAAGAAATTGGCCAGGAGAAAAAAGTGCAGAGTACTCAGTTAGCTCAGCAGCTAACTAAGCAAAAGATAGTTAGCTCTTCAGCTAACTAATAAGCAAATCAAACGGTAGAGGAAAGAGGAAGTTAGCTCTCCAGCTAACTAAAAATAAAGGCTCATGGCTTGCAGGAGATACAGAAGACAGGAGTTAGCTCAATAGCTAACTAAAGAAGAGTTAGTTAGCTCACTAGCTAACTAAGTTCAAAAACAACAGAGAACCCATCCAACATAGTTAGCTCTCTAGCTAACTAAGGAAAAAAGGCAACAGGGAGATCGCCCAAGTTAGTTAGCTCACTAGCTAACTAAGCAAAAAGCAGCCACGCGTCAGGATAAAACAGCTAACTTTCTAGCTAACTAATAGGTAGCTAGCTCTCCAGTTAACTACAGAAACCATTCAAACGACCAAAGAGAGAGGAAGTTAGCTCTCCAGCTAATTAAAATTGGCATGCACACGACTTCAAGCTTTCCTATGAAAAATAGTTAGCTAAGTAGTTAGCTCCAAGTCAAAGCAGTTAGCTAACAAGATACGCCAGCTAGCTAGGAGATCCAGCAGCTAGCTTAACAGTTAGCTAAAATAAAGAGCATTCGGCCAGGAAGATTAATAGGCAACAATAGTTAGCTAAAATGAAATCCAGTTAGCTCAGAAGCAGGTCAAGCTAGCTGCCAGCTAGCTAAAAATGGAGGACGTTCGACCAGCAACAGTGACGAGCACCTTAGCTAACTGAAAGAACTCCAGCTAGCTAACAAGCTAGCTAACCAGCTAGCTCAATGAGGATGATGCTCGGCTAAGCCACTGAGATAGCTTACCAGTTAGCTGAATGTCATGCCAGCTAGCTAAATGGAATAACAAGTTAGCTAACCAGTTAACTCCCAAGCCAATAAAATTATCTAAGGCAAACAAAATTTAATAGGTGGCAAAATAGAATGAAGTACTCTCTTACCAATCAGTTTTGCATGAAGATACTTACTTGCAAAGCGACCGAACTTCCCTGTATTAAGCTTAGAGATGATTAATTGTTTTGTATTCATCAAAATCAATATGGGGTCAACAGAGTTAATTAAGAATTTTGAATTTACCGACCTGAAAGAAGGCTCAGCACTACTCTCAACCACATTAACTTGTGGTTTAGATGATTTCCTCAATGGTTCAATCTTTCGGTGGTAGCAGTCCTTCGCCACATGATTTGTCCTTCCGCACACAAAGCAGAATGTGGCTTTATAATTCTTTGACTTCTGATTCGATCTGTTCTGGTTTGATCAGTAAGGAGGTTTGTATGATTAGTTGGATCTATATTGGAATTCCCTCTTCTAAAATTGTTTCCCTTAGGTTTGAATTGATTTGGAGTTGGATTTGACTCGGTCAGATTGATTTTAGGTCCAAGTTCGGTCTTTTGATTTTGATTGAGCTTAAGCCGGTGTTCTTCTTCAATCCTGATAGAGTTAATCACTTCTGTTAGGGTCAAGCTACCTTGCTTATGGCTTAGCTCTCGAGTAAAGGATGACCAAGATGGTGGAAGGGCATCTACTAAGGCTTGGACCTTATAGGTTTCAGAAAAACTATAACCAATCAATTCTGACTTTCTAAGAAAATCTTGGAATTCATGAATTTGAATACTAATGGGTTTGGAATCTACCATTATGTACTTTCTAAATTTTGAGATGGTGAATTGATCTAGACCAGCATTAACCATCCCATATTTAGCCTCAAGAGCATCCCATAGTTCCTTAGCAGTTTTAGTAGGAAGGTAGTCATCATAAAGATTATCAGATAGGGTACTTAAAATTCTATGTCTACAATAAAAATTTATTTCTTGGGGTGTTTTTGATGTGATGAAGAGGAAGTATCAACTATACTAGAAGAACCTTGTTGAGTATTGGATTTGGGATCTAGTAATTCTATGGCAGAAAATAAGCCTAAAGTGGTAAGCCAGTATTTTACTTGACTTTTCCACCTCCTAAAAAATGATCCATTAAATTTTTCAGGTTTGATTACACTAAGATCATCAGAACCCATTTTGAAAAGGTTGGTTGCTTAATTCGTTCTGCATAATCAAAAAGTTGAAGGTTTTAGCCTTATAATTTAAATTTTTTAAATTAGTGATTTTTTCAGATATTTCTAGATTTTAAATTTAAATTCAAAAGACTTAAATCTAGAAACTACTTGCAATAATAATACCAAGATTGTTGAGAAATTATTGAAACATAATTGCACCAACTTATTGATTTTGATGATTTCCAAAAGACATTACTTTACTTTCTAAAAGGCTATGAACATGATAAGTCAATCAATGAAATATTCTTACTATGAGCAATTTCAAATTAGAAACTATGAACTATTAAAATATAATGAGTTTCTTGAATCAATTGAATATATGTTTCAGTGAGCTATAATTATGAATTCAAAATGATTTTCTATACCAATCTTTTAAAGATCAATGACATAATGAAAATGCTTTGAAATTGAGCATTACTGTTAAATCAACATTATCTAAGTCATATTTATATTTCAAAGTTGGTTGGGATGATTTTCAAAGCAAATCAGAATGTTTTCTGATTTTTGTATCAGTCCCGAGCCGACTCGAGAGTTTCCGAGTTGACCCTGAACTTCTCGAGCCGACTCATGACTGTGCGAGCCGACTCGACTCAGACGGCAGAAAGACTCATTTTTGAGTGCCTCTCGAGTCGACTCCCAGCTTTTCGCGAGTCGACCCCTGAAAGTCACGAGTCGACTCCCAGATTTTCACGAGTCGACCCCTGGAGACTCACTTTTTGGTGCGTTCTGGATTCGCTTGCTCGAGCCGACTCGCACAGTACTCGAGCCGACTCCCCGAAATCTGGGCAGTAATTTTTGAGTTGACACATCAGCACAACGGTAATATTTTGAATCAACGGCTATATTTTACTGTGTCTAACGGCTATATCTTTTCAGGATCTATAAATAGAGGAGCCAGATTCAAATAGAAAACAAGATAGAGATATACATAGAAGAGTAAGAGAGAAAAATAGAGAGAGCCTGTTGAATATCAAAAAGGGAAAACTGAGAGTATTGTAGAATCATTTGATTCAAGGAGAGATTCAATCTTTGGATTTGAGAGAGAGATTCGTGTGCATCATTTGATCAACTCTCAAAGCTCAAGAGGAAGGCAAAAGCAATCCAACGTGCAATCTTCAGCCATTCCCAAGTTCAAAAGAGGCAACACATTCTCCAAAGCTTATCAACGATTGAGGAATCTTGCTGAGGCATCGATTCAACACTTCAAGGAGAAAAGGGAGAAAGCCATTGCGACAATCATCCGGAAAACCATCAGGCGTTTCTAACCCTAGTTCTTATTTATTCTTAAATTTGTATATCTGCTCAAGAAGGAGCATTCTTGTTACAAATATTTTGATTTCATTTGGTTACTGGTTCAATCAGTGGATTGAATCAGTGGAGGTAGGTTTACCTCGTTACAAGCCGGAGTGCTTGTTGGGTTCGTTGTGATCCCGTGAAAACAACGAGTAAGGTTGTTGTTAGCCGCAACAACGTGTAGGGTTTTTGTGCTGGTAAGCCCGCAAAACCGCTGGGTTCATTGTGATCCCGGAAAACAACAAGTTAGAGTTGTGATCTTGTAAAACAACTCAGCTGTAATCGGTGTGAGTGTGGACCCAAGTGATCCTTGGGAGTGGATGTAGGTGTTGGATACACCGAACCACTATAAAACTTTTGTGTTTGCCGTGTTCATTTTCTCTATCTCTATCTCTCTTTGTTAACTGCTTGTTCTTTGCTTATTAGTTAATCTCACTTGCACATCTTGCTAACTAATCAACTAAAGTTAAAAAGGGCTTAAATTTTTAAGAACCCAATTCACCCCCCCCTCTTGGGTTGCCATCTGGGCCAACAATTGGTATCAGAGCTGAGTGCTCATTTAGAGTTTGATCTCACGATCAAGAGCTAAAGGTCATTATGGCAACACAAAGTGGTTCTAGTTTTGCTGAAGGTCATTCTACGAATAGACCTCCACTTTTAATGGCTCAAACTATTCTTATTGGAAAGCTAGAATGAGGATATTCATTCAAGCTTCTGATTATGAGCTTTGGGGTGTTATATTAAATGGACCTAGTACACCCACACCTTATAGATGGCACTATTGTTCCAAGCCCGAAAGGGATTGGAATGATAATAATAGGAGAATGGCTCAACTTAATGCCAAAGCCATTAATATCTTATATTGTTCCTTAGACTCAAATGAATTCAACCGCATCTCTACTTGTAATTCCGCTAAAGAAATATGGGATAGGTTGGAAGTTACACATGAAGGAACAAACCAAGTAAAAGAATCAAAGATAAATATTTTAGTTCATAATATGAATTGTTCACAATGGAACAAGCTGAAACCATCACATGCATGTTCACTAGATTCACCGATATTGTGAATGGTTTGAAAAGTCTAGGAAAAGTTTATACTAATGCTGATCTTGTTCGCAAAATACTCAGGTCATTGCCAGATCGTGGGAAGCAAAAGTCACAGCAATCCAAGAAGCCAAAGACCTCAATGCACTACCCTTAGAGGAGCTTCTAGGATCTCTCATGACCCACGAATTGACAATGAGGCAGCATATTGAGGAGGAAACTAAAAAGAAGAACCATTGCTCTAAAGGCTGCAAAAGATGTGGAAGAGAGCAGCAGTGATGATAGTGATGACGATAATGATGAAACTGCTCTTTTGGCCAAGAAATTCAGGATTTTTGAGGAAAAAGAAACCCTTCCAAAAACGAAAATTTGGAAATAAAATGGAAGGAGAAAGGAAAAGGAAAAGAAAGATAAGGACAAGGACAAAGAGAAAGACCCCTTGATCTGTTATGAGTGTAAGAAACCGGGGCATTATCGATATGATTATCCACAATTGAAAAAGACCTTCAAGAAAAAGAAGAAGGCATATGTTTGCAACATGGACTGACAGCAATGAATCTTCTCGAAGAAGAAGAACAAAAGAGGTTGCAAATATTTGCTTCATGGCCAACAACGACGACGACGAGGTAAGTTCCGAAACCCCCGACGATGAATTTACATTTGATGAAATGATTGAAGCTTTCAATGAATTGATGATTGATTTTAAAGCTTTGAAAAAGAAATATAAAGTTTTGAAAACTGAAAACTTAAATGTAGTTAAGGAGAAAATGAATTAGTCTTGTACTTAAAGATTTAAAAGATAAAAGAAACTTCTCTTAATGAAGAAAATGATTTTACTCATAAGATTGATTTGCTAAAATCTGAGAATGAAAAATTAATTAAAGATTTATTAAAATCTGAAACTAAAAACTCAACTAAAGATTTAGAAGATCAAGTAGGAACTTTAGCTTTAGATAAAGAACAGCAAGCTAAAGAAATTGACTCTCTTAGAAAGGATGTTAAAAAATATAAAGACATTGTTGAGAAATTTACTTTAAGCTCAACTAAATTAAACATGATTCTAGATAGTCAAAAGGCTGTTTTTGACAAAGCTGGGCTAGGATATAACACATTAAGAAAACAGAAATCACTAAAGAATATTTTTATAAAAACCAACCAAGGTAATATAACTTGTTTTAAATGTAATGAAAAAGGACACAAGTCCTTCGAATGTAAACCTTAATGAACAACAAGAAATTAAAAAATATTAAAACTAAGAAAATATGGGTTCCGAAAGGAACAATTTTTATTGCTGCTAACCATGAAGGACCCAAGAAAGCTTGGGTACCTAAGCATAAAGTTTGATGATATTGCAGGAATGTCTTGTGGCCAAAAGATCAAACAAGAAGTGGTATCTTGATAGCGGCTGCTCAAGACATATGATGGGTGACAAAGAGGAATTCATCACCCTAGAAGAAAATGTTGGTGGAGTTGTGACATTTGGCGATAACGGTAAAGGTCAAATTTTAGGCCTTGGTAAAGTTCGCATAACTCCATCCATATCTATTAAAGATGTACTTTATGTTAATGGTTTAAAGCACAATTTGATTAGTATTAGCCAACTATGTGATAAGAACTTTGATGTTAGATTCAAATCTTCTATTTGCATAGTATCTAATCCCATTAATGATAGCATTGTTTTTACTGGTTATAGATTTGGCAATATATACTTAGTGACACAAACAAAACTTCTAAGAATAGTCATTGCCTAATTACTGATAATGCTAACATTAATGATATTAGTTGGTTGTGGCATCGTAGATTAGGTCATGCAAGCACACACCTTATTTCAAAACTAATTAAAATGGATTTAGTCAAAGGTTTACCTAAATTAGATTTTGAAAATAATAAAATCTGTGATGCATATCAATTTGGAAAACAAACAAGAAGTTCATTTAAATCTAAAAACTTTGTTTCAACTTCTAGGGGACTAGAGCTACTTCACATGGACCTATTTGGACCAACTAGAACTACAAGTCTAGGAGGAAAGAAATATGGTCTAGTGATTGTAGATGATTATTCTAGATATACTTGGGTGATGTTTTTAGCTCACAAAGATGAGACTTTCTCGATGTTCCTGAAATTTTTCAAGAAAGTCACAAATGAGAAAAA
>UESW01001398.1:0-237518 GCA_900491605.1 Calamus simplicifolius
GCGTCTCCAAGCTCGGCGGCCCCGGCACTTTCCAAGCACCCCAGCATCTTCCTAGCCGGCCCTCTACGTCTCCAAGCGAGGCGCCCCCATTATCTTCCTAGCCGGCCCCTGCGTCTCCAAGCGAGTCGGCCCCGGCACTTTCCAAGCGCCCCCGGCATCTTCCTAGCCGGCCCCTGCGTCTCCGAGCGAGGCGGCCCCGACACTTCCCAGGCGGCCCCGGCATCTTCCCAGGCGCCCCTAGCATCTTCCCAGTCGGCCCCGACGTGTCCAAGCTAGGTAGCCCGGGCACCTTCCCAAGCGGCCCGGCACCTCCCAGGCGGCCCCGACATCCTCCTAGCCGGCCCCCTGCATCTCCAAGCTCGGCGGCCCCGGTGCCCCGGCATCTTCCTAGCCGGCCCTCTACGTCTCCAAGCGAGGCGCCCCCGGCACCTTCCCAAGCAGCCCGGCATCTTCCTAGCCGGCCCTCTACGTCTCCAAGCTAGGCGGCCCGACACCTCCCAGGCGGCCCCGGCACTTCCCAGCCGGCCCCGGCGTGTCCAAGCTAGGCGGCCCGGCACCTCCCAGGCGGCCCCGGCATCTTCCTAGCCAGACCCTACTTCTCCAAGCAAGTTGGCCCCGACACTTCCTCCACCTCTCCAGTTCCGCCAAGTCGGCCAAGGCCATCCCCAACCGGCCCGACTCGGCCCCGGCGTCTCCAGTCCCGCCGAGTCGGCCAAGGCCATCCCCGGCCGGCCCGACTCGGCCCCGACGTCTCCAGTCCCGCCGAGTCGACCAAGGCCATCCCGGGCCAGCCCGACTCGGCCTCGGCGTCTCCAGTTCCGCCGAGTCGACCAAGGCCATCCCAGGCCGGCCCGACTCGGCCCTGGCGTCTCCAGTTCCGCCGAGTCGGCCAAGGCCATCCCAGGCCGGCCCGACTCAGCCCCAGCATCTCCAATTCCGCCGAGTCGACCATGGCCATCCCTGGCCGGCCCGACTCGGCCCCGGCGTCTCCAAGTCCACCGATTTGGCCCCGCCCCGGCACTGCCTTGCCAGCGGGGTGGGCCCCAGCCATCTCGGGTCGACCCGGCTCGGTCCTGACAAGACGGGATTTCTCAGTTCCTGCCAGATCAGCCCCAGCGGTTCAAGAAACCGCCTCTCTGACGCACGCTGCCCGACAGCGCCAGACGCGCGCCGCCCGACAGCCCCGCCGGCTGATGGGACGTAGCCCACTAACCAGCCCAGATTCACGCAAGGGCTCAACAGATCTTCCGACTCACGCAATCCCATGTGATCATGCCAGAATCAACCCCTATAAAAAGGTGAATCCACCCAGTAAATAGATACGCGCGATAACCCCCAAAATTGCCATCTCAACTCTCAAAGGAATTCCTCCTCCCTGGGATCCCTCTTTTCACACAAAACAGGGCTCCCTTGAGCCCTTCTTCAGCTGTGACCTCAGTCACTAACTTGGCCGTCGGAGGGTCCCGCCGAAGACCCCCTCCGGTCCCGGGACTTCTTTGCAGGCAACCCGGCGAAGTGAGGATTCGATAAGCACCTCCGTTCCCGACGTCCAGGAGAGGTGATTAAGCGTCATCAGATTGGCGCGCTAGGAAGGGGGATAAGAAAAAGTAGCGAACGTTCTTCCTGAGCTACATCTTTCATCCCCTCTCTTCTTTCAAAAGCCATGGTGGTGACACGAGCCCAAGACACCTCCGTCAGCTGCCCGGCAGGACTTCCCTCACAGGTTAGGCAGCAGGAGGCCAATCCTCCTGCGGCTGACCCTCCGGTTGCCGGCCCACCGCCGGACGCCGCTGTCCAAACAGCGGAGCAGCTGGCAACCCTCTCCCAGCAAGTCCAGAATCTCACCGCCATGGTCCACGGGCTCCAGCAGCAGCAGTCCGTGGCCATCCAGCACCAAACCGCTCCCTCCGCCAGCCAACAGTCGGTGAGGGAAGGTTCTCCTCGGCGGTAGGCCGGTCGGCGAGGTACCGGCCGACGTCAAGTTTCCCCTAGGAAGCCTCGACGCGAGCCCTCCAAGAGGCCATGGTCCCTTGACCATGGCCCCAACGAGTTTCCTCCCAAGCCACATCATCATGAGGAACCCAAGCGGAAGTCCCGACTTCCGTCTCCATCTCCTTCTGCCTCCTCTTCTTCTTCTTCCTCCGAGCCATCTCGGAGGGCCCCGACGATCAACCGCCAGGCGGAGGAATGCTTGGAGGAGTACAACAGGCGCCTCGACGAGCTCGCCAAGAAGATCAACCATCAGTCGGAGGAAGAGTTCGACATTCGTCCTTCTTACACTCGCCGCATACTGGAGGAACCGGTTCCCTCCAGGTTCCGCTTCCCCCAGGTGGACCCGTACGACGGTACGACCGACCCCCTCGATCACCTCGAGAGTTACAAAGCTATGATGTAAGTCCAGGGCGCCTCAGACGCCCTCTTCTGAAAGGCCTTCCCCGCAACTCTGCGGAAGGCCGCCCGTGCATGGCATTCACGCCTGTCCCCCCACAGCATAGACTCCTTCCGGGAGCTGAGAGGGCATTTTTGGCCCACTTCGACGCCTGCCGCCGGATCCCAAGGGTGGCAGACAGCCTCTTCTCCATCCGCCAAAAGGAAGGAGAGTCACTGCGGGACTTCGTGTCCCGATTCAAAACTGCCGCCCTCGAGGTCTACCATCTCGATGATGCGGTGGCCACCCTGGCGCTGAAGCGGGGACTCCTTCCGTCCCGCTTCACCTTTTCTCTGGACAAAAAGCCTCCCGGCTCCTACGCCGAGTTGCTAAGTCGGGCACAGAAGTACATCCGCGCCAATGAGGCTGACTCGTCCAGAAGGGAAGCCGACAGGAGTTCCAATAAGAAGCCGACACCCACGGAACCAACTGAGGAACGATCCAGGCAGCTCGAACCACCCCGTCGCTTTGACCATCGGCCCCAGGCGCTGGTTCCTAAGGGGCGGTTTACTCCTCTCACGGCTCCGATCTCCCACATCCTGCTAGAGATTGAGGAGGAGCCTTACTTTCAACGCCCATGTCCCCTAAAGTCAGTAAACTCCCATAACAAAGAGCTTTACTGCCGGTATCACCAAGACTATGGACATGACACCGAAAATTGCCGCCATTTGAAGAAGGCAATTGAAAAGTTTGTCAAGCAGGGCCACTTGGGCAAGTTCATTCGAGGAAACCTCATGGCCCCGGGTGCATCGGCACCTCCAGCGCCTCAGATTTGCCTCAACAATGCCCCAACGGAAGGAACAATAGCATGATCTCATGAAGAGCGAGCAGCAGCTCGGAGAGCCGATGGAAGGAAGCAAGCTGGCATCAAAATGGGAAGCTTCTCCCCCGCATTCGGAACGCGGATGGTATTATCAGTAGCTTGCTGATTCTTTAATAAAGTATTATTCAGAATATCCTTGTTTTATCATGCTCTTGGGATGAGTATATTTCTTATACAGAGACCGGCTCCGCGTCGGCACCAAAGACTGACTCCGCATCGGCAACAAAGACCGACTCCGCATCGACACAAAGACCGACTCCGCGTCGGCACCAAAGACCAACTCTGTGTCGGCAACAAAGACCCGCGAAGGCAAATAACTGCGAAAAAGCTAAGTATACTACACTGAGAAAAAGTTTCTTTTTATTAGTATCTGAATGCGTTACAGGAAAACCACCAAAGACTGACTCCGCGTCGGCAACAAAGACCGACTCCGTGTCGGCACCAAAGACCGACTCCGCGTCGGCAACAAAGACCAGCCTCCGCATCGGCACCCAAGACCGGCTCCATGTCGGCACCCTCAAGCTCAAGACCTGCGGATTTCAATCAACAGAGTTTCCTGGAGGGGGCAGATCAACCCTGCAGAAGGAGACCAATTTCTTTAAAGAAAAAGGCACCTGAGCCTGGCCCAAGTACCCCCTGGTCACCCTCCGGGGTTCAAAAGGTTATCGACGGCCTCAACTTTGCCTCATCGGCTTCATCTTTGCCTCAACTGCTAACTGACGAGCATCCCCCAAAAAAGTTAGCGTACGCTGCTTTCAGTGGCAGGCGTGAGGTAATCAATTCGCCTCCAAAAAATTTCTTGAAGTTCTACACTCCTTTCGCTTAGCTGATGCAGAGCACGCAAGCTCAAGGAGTGTGGGGGGCATTTGATGGAGCCAGTTGACCCCATGGAGAATAAAAAAAATTTTGGACGGCCCCAAAGGCCGACACCTCAAAGACCGATGGCCCCATAGGCCGACGGCTCCAAAGACCGACGGCTCCAAAGACCGACGGCCCCAAAGGCCGACGGCTCCAAAGACCGACGGCCCCAAAGAACGGCGCCTCCAAGGCCGGCACCTCCAAGACCGTCAGCCCCAAGGGCCGACAGCTCCAAGACCGGCCCCAAGGGCCGACAGCTCTAAGACCGGCCCCAAAGGCCGACAGCTCCAAGAACGGCCCCAAAGGCCGACACCTCTAAGACCGGGGCCTCCAAGGCCGGCACCTCCAAGACCGACGGCCCCAATGGCCGACGGCTCCAAAGACCGACGGCCCCAAAGGCCGATGGCTCCATCACCGATGGCCCCAAAGGCCGACACCCGACGACCGACGACCCCAATGGCCGACGGCTCCAAAGACCGACGGCTCCAAGACCGACGGCCCCAAAGACCGGCACCTCCAAGGCCGGCACCTCCAAGACCGGCACATCCAAGGCCGGCACCTCCAAGACCGTCGGCCCCAAAGGCCGATAGCTCCAAGAACGGCCCCAAAGGCCGACACCTCTAAGACCGGCGCCTCCAAGGCCGGCACCTCCAAGACCGACGGCCCCAAAGGCTGACGGCTCCAAAGACCAACGCCTCAAAGGCTGACACCTCCAAGACCGACGGCCCCAAAGACCGACAGCTCCAAGACCGGCCCCAAAGACCGACAGCTCCAAGAACGGCCCCAAAGGCCGACACCTCTAAGACCGGCGCCTCCAAGGCCGGCACCCCAAAGACCGATGGCCCCAAAGGCCGACACCCGACGACCGACGACCCTAATGGCCGACGGCTCCAAAGACCGATGGCTCCAAGACCGACGGCCCCAAAGACCGGCACCTCCAAGGCCGGCACCTCCAAGACCGGCACATCCAAGGCCGGCACCTCCAAGACCGTCGGCCCCAAAGGCCGATAGCTCCAAGAACGGCCCCAAAGGCCGACACCTCTAAGACCGGCGCCTCCAAGGCCGGCACCTCCAAGACCGACGGCCCCAAAGGCTGACGGCTCCAAAGACCAACGCCTCAAAGGCTGACACCTCCAAGACCGACGGCCCCAAAGACCGACAGCTCCAAGACCGGCCCCAAAGACCGACAGCTCCAAGAACGGCCCCAAAGGCCGACACCTCTAAGACCGGCGCCTCCAAGGCCGACACCTCTAAGACCGACGGCTCCAAGACCAACGGCCCCAATGGCCGATGGCTCCAAAGACCGACGGCCCCAAAGGCCGACGGTTCCATCACCGATGGCCCCAAAGGCCGACACCCAACGACCGACGGCCCCAATGGCCGACGGCTCCAAAGACTGACGGCTCCAAGACCGATGGCCCCAAAGACCGGCACCTCTAAGGCCGGCACCTCCAAGACCGGCGCCTCCAAGGCCGGTACCTCCAAGACTGTCGGCCCCAAAGGCCGACAGCTCCAAGAACGGCCCCAAAGGCCGACACCTCTAAGATCGGCGCCTCCAAGGCCGGCACCTTCAAGACCGACGGCCCCAATGGCCGACGGCTCCAAAGACCGACGGCCCCAAAGGTCGACACCTCCAAGGCCGGCACCTCCAAGCTAGGCGGCCCCCTACGTCTCCAAGCCAGGTGGCCCCGGCACTTCCCAGGCGCCCCCGGCATCTTCCTAGCCGGCCCCTGCGTCTCCAATCGAGTCGGCCCCGGCACTTTCCAGGCGCCCCCGGCATCTTCCTAGCCGACCCCTGCGTCTCCAAGCGAGGCGGCCCCGGCATCTTCCCAGGCGGCCCCGGCATCTTCCTAGTTGGCCCCGGCATGTCCAAGCTAGGCGGCCCGGGCACCTTCCCAAGCGGCCCGGCACCTCCCAGGCGGCCCCGGTATCCTCCTAGCCAGCCCCTTGCGTCTCCAAGCTCGGCGGCCCCGGCACTTTCCAAGCGCCTCGGCATCTTCCTAGCCGGCCCTCTACGTCTTCAAGCGAGGCGCCCCCGGCATCTTCCTAGCCGGCCCCTGCATCTCCAAGCGAGTCGGCCAAGGTCATCCCCGGCCGGCCCGACTCGGCCTCGGCGTCTCCAGTCCCGCCGAGTCGACCAAGGCCATCCCGGGCCAGCCCAACTTGGCCTCGGCATCGCCAGTTCTGCCGAGTCAGCCAAGGCCATCCCGGGCCAGCCCGACTCGGCCCCGGCGTCTCTAGTTCCGCCGAGTCGGCCAAGGCCATCCCAGGCCGGCCCGACTCGGCCCCGGCATCTCCAGTTCCGCCGAGTCGGCCAAGGTCATCCATGGCCGGCCCGACTCGGCCCCGGCGTCTCCAAGTCCACCGATTCGACCCCGCCCCGGCACTGCCTTGCCAGCGGGGTGGGTCCCAGCCATCTCGGGTCGACCCAGCTTGGCCCTGACAAGACGAGATTTTCCAGTTCCCGCCAGATCAGCCCCAGCGGTTCAAGAAATCGCCTCTCTGACGCGCGCCGCCCGACAGCCCCACTGGCTGATGGGATGTAGCCCACTAACCAGCCCAGATTCACGCAAGGGCTCAACAGATCTTCTGACTCACGCAATCCCACGTGATCATGCCAGAATCAACCCCTATAAACAGGTGAATCCACCCAGTAAATAGTTACGCATGATAACCTCCAAAATTGCTATCTCAACTCTTAAAGTAATTCCTCCTCCCTGAGATCCTTTTTTCACACAAAACAGGGCTTACTTGAGTCCTTCTTCAGCTGTGACCTCAGTCACTAACTTGGCCGTCAGAGGGTCCCGCCGGAGACCCTCTCCGGTCTCAGGACTTTTTTGCAGGCAACCCGACGAAGCAAGGATTCGAGAAGCACCTCCATTCCCGACATCCAAGAGAGGTGATTGAGCGTCATCACAAACCATGCTATCTATCGTCTTTGACATTGCGATGGTGACGACGTCTCGAAAGATATCTCACAATGGGATGAATTACTGCCCTGAAAATCTCAAGAAAAATCGCTAGTTGAAAGATGATTATCTAAAAAAAAAATTCTTAATCCAGGGCTGAAGCATATTGTCACTGGTTGGAAGAATTTTACATATAAAATTAATTCTAACTATTAAGAAAACTAAATTTTTTGAGTCTGATTTAAAGGGTTTGAATCTAGATTGAGCTGGCCAATTATAAATGCTTAAGCATTTTTGAAAAATGAAGCCTTCCATTAATCTTGCGAGAAGATCAGCAGCCTATCCATTAATAAATATTGTTATTAACAAAAAAATAAATATTACAGTGGATCTCCTTTGAAACTATTATGACCACCGTTGTAATGGCACCTGAGATTCATTTATCCAAGCGTATTATCTGAGGTAAGGCTGCTGCTTACAAGTTGACAACCATCTCTAACCCTTCTTCTTTGTTGCAGGGTTTCAAAGCATATTCCATCTAGGACACCAAGCGCAGGCGCACAGTACACAACACTCCAGCTAAGATGGCACTGGGACCTAGCTGTCCATTACCCATGGTGACGCCTGGCTGCCCTTTTGAGTACAGAGGTCAGAGAATGGGGACGGAACAAGCCTATATTAAGAGCTAAAGGATAGAGGAAGGACGGCCTTTCGGTCCTTCCCTATACCTTACACCATCCCCACGCGCACCACCTTACCGTAGACTGTGGAGAGCTCACAAGCGTACGTAGTTTCTTGCTTTCTTCTTACGGGCAGGCCCATCGTTTGTTTTGACGTGGACGCGTCCCCTGCCACTGCCGACGCTCTCAATATTAATAATTAAAGCCGCATACTCTCTTTGATATATATATATATATATATATATATATATATATATATATATATATATATATATATATATATATACTGTGCCAAATCGTCGAGCCTTCAATCCAAATTGCGATGTATATCTCAATCAATGATAGAGGAAGTTGAGTTTGATACTGGGCTGACCTGGCACCCAGTATATCTCAATCAATGAAGAAGCGGTAAGAACAGAGAGGCAGAGAGTGAAAAGAGATTATTAATTGCGCGCTCCTCCTTCCTTTCACTCCGGCGACGCTTTTTTCCTCCCTTTCTGGCACCGCGATTCAGGATAATGGACATATCGAAGACTTCGATAGCTTTTTCTGCCGATCGAGAACGAGGTACGTTCTCCCTTTTTCCATTAGAAGTCAAAAGGAATCAGAGAGCGAGAAAGCAAGGGATCGGAAAGGCCGCTGCGGCGAAGACTCCCGGAAGAAGGATTAGTTAGTCTTCGCGTGCCGAACGCGGTGGTTGCAAGGGAGGATCTTGTTGCCCTCGCATCGCTTTGCAAGCAGGCACGTGCGCTGAGTGCTGTGGGAAATCGCTGTCCCCTCTCTACTTTATCGGTACTGTAGAGTGGATCGATGGATATTTCATCTGGAGTTTTCATGGGTCAGGAAATAGCTCTCTTTCCTCGGTTATTTCCCTTAAGTCTCTGCAAGCTTATCCTTTATACTCAGTTTGGATGGAGAGGAAACTGAAAGGAAAAAAAGACTGAAAGAAAAAAAAAAAAAAGTGAGAGAAAAAAAAATTAAAGAAAAAATATTTTTTTTCCTTCTATTTGGATGAGTGAAAGAAAAATAGAGAGAAGAGAAAAATAGATAATTTATAATGACAATAATTTTTTATTATAAATGATTAAAAATGCATCGATTATTTTTTTTAAAGGGTCAATATTAAAATGAAAAAAAAAATAAAAGAGAACCTTTGAGTTTTCTCTCCGAAATCTCTTCGGTTTTGGAGAGAAAACTTTTATGTGGGGCCACCACTTTTTTTCTTTTGTTTTCCTCTCTAATTTTCTTTCCTTCCTATTTTTCTCTCCATCCAAACAAAGTAAATTTCATTTTCTCTCCTGTTTTCCCTACTAGTTTTCTCTCCATCCAAACAGAGGGTTACAGAATTCTGAGAGTGGCATCCGATCTATAGGGTGCCTTTTTGATAGTATTATGGCAGTGGACCAGGGGAGGCCCATCTACCTCCAGCTAGTTTATGAAGATATTACTTTGGAATGTTCGAGATGCTAGTAAGCCCTCATTTCGTTCCTCTTTTGGTAGACTTCTGCAATTATATAATTTTTATATATGTATTCTTTTAGAAACCAGACTGTCGGGGGACAGTTTGGTGCGGTTTCGAGACAGATTGCTCGGTCTTGGTCCTCGTATGCGATGGAGGCTAAGGGCATGTCTGGGAGTATTTTGGCCATTTGGCACGATTCTCCTGGTACGATTGATACTTTCCATCAGTGTAACCAACAGGTCGGTCTTCTTGTCACTGAGGGAACTTCTAATCCTTGGCTTCTATCGGCGGTCTATGCTAGTACGGATTATCGGAAGAGATGGATCCTTTGATCTGAGCTGCTTCCCTCCTTGATCAAGGGCTTCCTTCCATCATCGCTGGTGATTTTAATGTATCACTGAGGCTAGTGAAAAGTGGGGTGGGGGGGGGGGCAGAAGAGTCACTGGCTCAACTGATATTATTGAATTTAGGACTTTTATCGAGTCTGATGGGCTATTGGATTTGGGGTACTCGGAGCCCCAATTCACTTGGTGTAATAACGGCAGGCGTCTGCTCGTATTTGGGAGAGATTGGATAGAGCTCTTGCTACAACTCAGATGCTTCAAAAGTACTCGACTGTTACTGTTACTCATCTCTCTAGGATTGCTTCTGATCTCTGCCCCATTTTGATTGCTACGGAGGCTGACCAGTATTAGAGGAAGAAGTTTAGATTCGAGCGGTTCTGGACATTCCATTCGGCTGCTCGGACTATTGTTTCTCAGATTTGGCACCTTCTTATTAGGGGTGATGCTGTTTATAGGTTATCTCGCCGTCTTTTGCTGGCAGACGTAGACTTTTCAGATGGAATAGACTGGAGGTTGGGGATCTGGTTAGGCAAGTGGGCTGGTTGAAGCCGATATAAGTGCCCTTCAGGTGAAGGAGGACCGGGACGGATTTGTTCTGGATGATGATCTCTCTTTGCTGCGCAAGAATCTTGCTCTTCACCACTCTCTTCTTCGGCATCAGGAGTTGTATTGGAGGCAGAGGTCCAGGGTTCAGTAGATTTGTGAAGGGGATCGTAATACCAGATTCTTCCACCAGGCTACTCTGAGGCGACGGGCTGCTAATAGAATTCGGAGGATAGCTGATGATGAGGGGCATTTCCTGAAGGATATCCAGTCTATTCGGACTCAGCTTCTCCATTTCTTTCAGTCTAGATGGTCTGAGTCCACTGGTGATGGTGCTTTGGTCTTTCAGGTAACTGATTCCAGGAATGTTTCCTCTTCGGATAATGCTATGCTTGTTAGGGCGATCACTGTAGAGAAGATTCGTATGGCTCTTTGGGACCTTGGTCCGGACAAGGCCCCGAGGCCTGATGGGTTTCCGCCCTTTTTTTTGACACTATTGGGATATTTTTGGGTAGGAAGTGGTTTAGGCTATCCAGATAGTTTCCAATCTAAACGCATTCCTTTGGATTGGAATCGGACTCTTATCACTCTTGTGCCTAAGCGCTCTGATGTTTCTCTCCCTCAGCATTTTAGGCCTATTAATTGTGCACTACTTTGTACAAGGTATGTACCCATCTTTTAACTAGCCGCCTTCGCGCGGTTATTCCCCGTCTTATTTCAGCGGAACATGGGGCGTTCATTAGAGGGCATTCCATCTTGGACAATGTCCTCATTACTCAGGAGTTTATGCATGATTTCCAGAGAACCCCTACCAGACGGTGTCTTATGGCAGTTAAGCTCGATATGGAGAGAGCTTATGATAGACTGAGTTGGGCCTTCTTGCACCGCTCTCTTCAGGAGTTCGGATTTGACGAGATATTTATTGAGTGGGTTATGGCATGTATCAGAGGCCTTCTTTCTTTATGATCAATGGGAATTCCACTGAGTTTTTCCATTCTTCTGTGGGGCTTCGTCAGGGGTGTCCCTTATCCCCATGTTATTTATTTTGGCTGCGGATGATCTTTCTCGAGCTTTTTATCAGGCTCAGCAAGATCAGACGATTGTCCCTTTTTTGACTGGGGTTGGGGGTCCTTTTGTATCTCATCTTCTGTTTGCCGATGACTATATCCTTCTGGGTCAGGCTTCTATTGATAATGCGGCTTCATTTGATTCTATTCTTCAGCGTTATTGTCAGGCGTCGGGACAAAAGGTCAATTTTCTTAAGTCTTCTATTTGCTTCAGCCCGAAGACTACCAGATCTACTAGAGAAGCCATTATCAATCTGTTGGGTATCTCTACTCAGACTGATAGGTTTATGTATTTGGGGATCCCCATGACTGGTAGAGGAGTCACTGGCTCAACTGATATTATTGAATTTAAGACTTTTATCGAGTCTGATGGGCTATTGGATTTGGGGTACTCGGAGCCCCAATTCACTTGGTGTAATAACCGACAGGCGTCTGCTCATGTCTGGAAGAGATTGGATAGAGCTCTTGCTATGACTCAGATGCTTCAAAAGTACCCGATTGTTACTGTTACTCATCTCCCTAGGATTGCTTCTGATCACTGCCCCATTTTGATTGCTACGGAGGCTGACCAGTATCAGAGGAAGAAGTTTAGATTCGAGCGGTTCTAGACATTCCATTCGGCTGCTCGGACTATCGTTTCTCAGATTTGGCACCTTCTTATTAGGGGTGATGCTGTTTATAGGTTATCTCGCCGTCTTTTGCTGGCCAGACATAGACTTTTCAGATGAAATAGACTGGAGGTTGAGGATCTGGTTAGGCAAGTGGGCTGGTTGAAGCCGATATAAGTGCCCTTCAGGTGAAGGAGGACCGGGACGGATTTGTTCTGGATGATGATCTCTCTTTGCTGCGCGAGAATCTTGCTCTTCACCACTCCCTTCTTCGGCAGCAGGAGTTGTATTGGAGGCAGAGGTCCAGGGTTCAGTGGATTTGTGAAGGGGATCGTAATACCAGATTCTTCCACCAGGCTACTCTAAGGCGACGGGCTGCTAATAGAATTCGGAGGATAGCTAATGATGAGGGGCATTTCCTGGAGGATATCCAGTCTATTCGGACTCAGCTTCTCCATTTCTTTTAGTCTAGATGGTCTGAGTCCACTGGTGATGGTGCTCTGGTCTTTCAGGTATCTGATTCTAGGAATGTTTCCTCTTCGGATAATGCTATGCTTGTTAGGGCGATCACTGTGGAGAAGATTCATATGGCTCTTTGGGACCTTGGTCCGGACAAGGCCCCAAGGCCTAATGGGTTTCCGCCCTTTTTTTTGGCACTATTGGGATATTGTTGGGTAGGAAGTGGTTCAGGCTATCCAGATAGTTTTCCAATCTAAACGCATTCATTTGGATTGGAATCGGACTCTTATCACTCTTGTGCCTAAGTGCTCTGATGTTTCTCTCCTCAGCATTTTAGGCCTATTAACTTGTGCACTACTTTGTACAAGGTATGTACCCATCTTTTAACTAGCCGCCTTCGCGCGGTTATTCCCCGTCTTATTTTAGTGGAACAGAGGGCGTTCATTAGAGGGCATTCCATCTCGGACAATGTCCTCATTACTCAGGAGTTTATGCATGATCTCCAGAGAGCCCCTACCAGACGGTGTCTTATGGCAGTTAAGCTCGATATGGAGAGAGCTTATGATAGACTGAGTTGGGCTTTCTTGCACCGCTCTCTTCAGGAGTTCGGATTTGATGAGATATTTATTGAGTGGGTTATGGCATGTATCAGAGGCCTTCTTTCTTTATGATCAATTGGAATTTCACTGAGTTTTTCCATTCTTCTGTGGGGCTTCGTCAGGGGTATCCTTTATCCCCATGTTATTTATTTTGGCTGCGGATGATCTTTCTCGAGCTTTTTATCAGGCTCAGCAAGATCAGACGATTGTCCCTTTTATGACTGGGGTTGGGGGTCCTTTTGTATCTCATCTTCTGTTTGCCGATGACTGTATCCTTCTAGGTCAGGCTTCTATTGATAATGCGGCTTCATTTGATTCTATTCTTCAGTGTTATTGTCAGGCGTCGAGACAAAAGGTCAATTTTCTTAAGTCTTCTATTTGCTTCAGCCCGAAGAATACCAGATCTACTAGAGAAGCCATTATCAATCTGTTGGGTATCTCTACTCAGACTGATAGGTTTATGTATTTGGGGATCCCCATGACTGGTAGACGACCCCGTTGTTCTGACTATTTGGATTTAGAGAGGTGGGTTTGCCAGCATATTGAGGGTTGGCAGGTCACCAGCTTATCTATGATGGCTAGGGTTACCATTATTCGATCGATTCTCTCCTCCCCTCCTCTTTATCTGCTTTCGAACGCAGCCATCCCAATTACTTTCTTAGGAGGATTGAGAGATGTTTTAGAGATTTTCTTTGGGCCTCAATGCAAGATGGGCATGGTATTCACCTTTTATCTTAGGATATGATTTGTATGCCAATTCAAGAATGTGGCCTCGGGATCCAATCTCTGCTGGTTAGGCGACAAGCTCTATTGGCCAGGCATGCATCGCGTTTTCTCCTGGAGCCGCATTGTCTTTGGAGCTCTTTGATGCGTGCGAGGTATGGTGAGTGGAGGTCCAGGTTGCATATAGTGCTGCCCAAGGGGTGTTCCTTCTTTTGGAAGGAGGTGTGCCAGTATGGTGAGTCCATCCTGAAGAATATCTCGTGGATGATTGGAGATGGTCATTCCATTGATGTTATTCAGGATTCTTGGATTACAGAGCTCCCTCTATCTTGGTGGCCTTCTTTTATTAGTATTGATGTCCCCACTGATATGAGGGTTAAGGATTTGATTTCATTAGATCCCCCTCCTGGCATATCCCCATGGTGATCAGTTTCTTATGTGAGGAGCTCTCTCGGCGGATTCTCTCGATTCCTCTTACCTCTGTTCCCACGGTTGATGTTAGGCTATGGCAGAGATCTTGGCTTTCTAGGGCCCCTTTTAGGACCTTATGAAGGTTTTTAGGCCCCAACCCCAGTGCACGAAGGATGCTGCTTGGATCTGGTTGCTTCCCACTCTTCCTCGGGTTCATTTATTTATTTGGAAGCTTCTATGGGATTGTCTTCCGACTTGTGCCCTGCTCTCTAGTAGGGGTCTGCCTATTCAACCGATATGCCCTCTGTGTGGTTTGGAGGATGAGTCTACGGATCCTGCTATCTTCATATGCCCTAAAGCCAGGCGGATTTGGCACTCGATGGGTTATTTCTGTAGAGTGGATGCTTCTGGTTCCCCGCGTTCCCTCTTCCTTCATGATCTTCGTAAGGCCTCTCAACATAAGAGTGGTCTTTGGGCGGTCATGGCTTATCATATTTGGTTGTCGAGGAACCAGCTCATCTTCTCGGAGAACTTTATTTCTTCTCACCAGCTTGTATGAAAGATTAGATCTTTGACTACGGATTGTGCCCATGCTTCTCAAGCGGTTGGTTCTGACTCCTCTGGCCTCTGGGGATCCCCTGCTGCTTCGACAGTGAACCGGCATACAGTTTTCATTTCCTAGGAGCCCCCCTCCAGGGTTTGTCAAAATCAACTTTGATGGGAGTGTTCGTGGAAGATTTGCTGGCTCTGCTTTAATCATCCGAGGGCCTCAGGGTGATATGTTGGCTGCGGGTGGCTTTGGCACCCTTGATTCATCTGTCCCTATGACAGAGCTTTATGCTGCATGGGCAGGCATTTCTTATGCCGCTCAGATACTTCAAGCTCATAGGTTCGTGATTGAGGGTGATTCGATGACGATTATTCGGTGGCCGAGTAAGGAGTATTTTTTCGAAGCCCATACTAACCATATTCTCAGGGATATTTGGTCAATCCTGCAGAATGTTGATATAGTTTAGATACGTCATATATACCGTGGAGCCAATTCGGTGGTGGACTGTGCAGTGACTTCTATGGCTCAGCATGCTGGTTATTGAATATGAAGGTTGAAGGGATCCATGCCCTACTATTTTATAGTAAATTTTATATTCTGATCTATTTAAGTTGATATGTACTAATTAATATGATCGTTCACTTGTAATAAAAAAAAAATGGCCTCCAACGGTCACTTGGCAGTCCAATAATAATCATCCTATCCGTACAAGCTAGCCTAGCCCAACGGCCATAATTCCATGCCAAATAAAGTCAAAGAATGAAACAAGAGGCCTCAAACCCAATACATGGCTCAACAACGGCCGACTCGCCCAGGAGAGACAACGGAGAAGGTGGCCGTCCTCCTCTTTCATGCCTTCCGCAGCACGCGTGACAGCCACATTAAAAATTCGGAGGCCATCTTCTATCATCCGAAGAAAAAGTTATATGTCGCGCTTGGTGATGGCCATGGCGTGATTGATGGATGATGTGAAAGCTAGTGGTTGGCTGAGCGCAGAGAGGAGCCCGATTGACAGACACAATTGACCTACTACTATTATATTCGGTATCATACAAACATAGCGAGCGATCGTTGCTGGTGATCCATAGCAATACTTCCTATTTACCAATGATAAACATTAAAAAAAAAATGACATATGCATAAAAAAGATAATGGCCCTTTTATTGATTTAATTAAAAAAATACTGATTTTTTTTAAAAAAAATATTTTGACTTCTAGGTTTAAAGACGAGGAGGGCAATCAATATATATTTTTTTTTAATATTATCTCTGTCATACTCAAATTAATTCAGCAATAAAATTATTTAGACATCTAATATGTATCTTTTGCCTTAAAAAATATTGGTAATTAATAATTAAGTCAATTTTTTAAAATAAAATGTACAAAGCTAACTAATAATAGTCTCAAATAATTTTTTAAAAATTACGTTACATAAAAATTGAATCTATTTTTTAAAAAAATATGAATGGTCTAAAGGTAAAAGAATGTGCAATTGAAGAATAATTACTTACGGTAATTGATGAAAAATAGTCGTTGCCTCTTCTTTTAAGCAGCTAGCAATGGCAAACAAAGTTTTAATGGGGGCAAATAAAATGGAACTTTTGAAACCATTTTTCTTTTGTTTTAAGCAGTGGCGTTATTTAAATTTTAAACCTCATCCAGGAGTAAATTCAGAAGCGTCCAAAGTACTTAACGTAAGGCTTGCGGACGTAGTTGTCAAAACTCAGAAGAGCGTTACCACGACACCTTTCCTATCTTACATTAACTAACTCTACAGGCTACATATATGCTTCTATAATTTATCATATCTATCGAAAAGCTAATACTTCGATTAATTAATTACTTCTCTTATAGCTATGATTCTAACCATTCAAACTAATGAAAATAACACTTTGATATTTTTTTTGTTCTATTATTTTATAATAAATTTTATATTTTAATTTTTTTAAATTAAACTCGCGTCAAAATGATGTGAACGTTCGCGTGTAATATATATATATATATATATATATATATATATAACTCTACAAGCCTCTTCTAATTTCTAATTCTTTTTGGCCCTTTACTTTCTGGCACGTGACTCGATCGGTGCCGGTGCTGCGTTACGATCAGCTATGCTTTCGAGTTGCGACATCTCTGTCAGTCAGGCTTTCAGCTGGAGCATGCCCGTTACCTCCAATAAACCTTCTAATTTTTTAGAAAATGACGTGGAATATGACAGTGACGACACGTCGTGGCTTTCGAATAAAAACGGTAGGCGCCCGGCGACGGAGGAAACAGCACCGTACGATCTCTCCTCCACCTCTCGGCTCGGCCGAGCAAGTCCTCGTCCAAATGTCAACGTTAAGAGCTGCCGTTGTTTGCCCACCGTTACCTGGTCACCATGATAGCAAAAGGAATACAGTCCAACATATGAAATCGATTGATCTCAATTAAACTTGCCTGATCATCTACCATAACCTCCATGATTTTTTCACGTGCACATAACAAGTATCTCAAAGTTATTTTTTCCCACGAGTGAACACTATTGATTCATGATCATATCCCTAGTTATGATACATGGAGTTTAGGTTGGTTTGCAATAAAATTTTCGAGGCAAAAATATGTATTTGATTCTTAAACTTTCTTCACATAGTAATTCACTGCAAGTTCAAGTGATCTTATCAAATTAAAACACTAGCTATTCTATTAATTTTAAGTAATTTTATATAATGAAATATTATGAAACATTCTTGAAGTAAGGACTACTGGATAAGAACTGAAAGTTTGAGAATCATGGTTTATTTTCATTAATTTTTAACATATATTTCTTTAAACTCTAATAATGAAAACTTGAACTAACAAGTTTTAGATTAGCTAATTGACTCTTTTTAAAAAAATAGAATAACTTGTTAGCATGCCAATGGAGAGATTATAGATTCAAACTCATATAGTGAAAGTACTGTCTTTATAATACTATATTAAAAAAAATGTTAAAGAAATGGGAGAAAAGAACTTTCGAATTAAACTTGGATGGATGGCCTTTTTAAAAATTATGCTTACAAGAGATATTACATATAATAGATGAAAAATATCTTGACCTCTTGCCAGTAACTACAAAGCAAGTGCATTACGAGGCAAGATTGTCCTGTGATACATGAGACAACAATAACCATATTGTTGATGTAAATTCCAGTATATATCATACATTGCACTTAAGTTTATCATTGACCAAGATTTTTATTTAGGTTGCATAAAAAATTAACCATATAAGAAAAATGATATGTAGCTCTAGCTTGCAAACCAAATTAGATAGTATGGGCAAATCAATGTACTATATATTTATTCTTTAGGAAGAAATAACCTCCAAGGCATGCATATTTTAAAATTTGATAATAATTATCAATGTGGATACTTAAAGATTAAATATTAATTTATGTAATATGCAACAAGGTCATATCTTTGCCTTATACTATAGGATCGTTTGATCTAAATTATGCATATAAATAAAATTATCAAGGTCATATCTTGATCTTAAAGATAAGAAGTCATACTACTTGTCTTGAAGTCTGCCTTAAGATATAGGGATCATATCACTTATCTTAAGAACAATTGGTAAATCGTGCTCTGCAGCCGTTCAATCGTCCGACCTCTAGTATCATCCACGCGAAGTCCCCAAATGATCGAATTCCCAGGAGTGCTAGCTCGCGGAAAAATAACTTTGCTGATCTTGAATCCTCCCACTTGAATCTTCCTCCAAGATTCATCAAACTTTTGCTAACACCAGAATCACACCAGGATTTTCTGTTCTAACTCTTTAGAATTTCAATCCATAACAAATCGATGTTGTTATTATCTGGTGAAGAATGTCCTCTATTTTTTATAGGCTCAATTCAGCCTTTAGCCTATTGAATTCTAACACTTAGAATTCTGCCATTCGGTGAAAATCAAAGAGACGCAACGTTTGGTTAATTCCGACGTTCGGTGAAAACCTGTGAATTCTAACACTTAGAATTCCAACATTTTGTTAATTCCGACACATTCGGTGAAAACTAAAGAGATGTGAATTCTAACACTTAGAATTCCATTGCTGGTTAATTCAAAGAGGTACATTTATTCCACATGAATTCTAACACTTAGAATTCCAACGGAATCCATTTGGAGAAGATTAAGTTAATATATTAAATTCTATATGAGAATTTAATCAAGTTATCTCATCATGTGAGATCCTTATGCAAGGGGTTTGGGTTCGGGTTTTGGTTGAAGCTGATTTAAATTTATTGGACTGAACCTACATAGATCATGGTCCTAGCCCAAATCAAATTTGTCTAGTCCCGAATCTATTTAAATCCAAATCAAGTCTAATTTCAAATCAATATTTGAAATTGATTAGTCTTCTAATAGACTTAAACTAAATTAAATCTTATTTAATTGTACTTAACCCAACTGAGATAATCCAATCAATCAAATTGATTAATTAAATCATGTACGATTCTTAATCGTTGATCAGCAAATAGATCATCTAGGAAACTTCTATGCGTGTGACTCTCTAGGTTTGAACCTAAGCCGGTAGCATAGAAACAACTTTCTATACTAATTAATGTGTCCATCTAGCAATGGAACACGACGTCCAGATAGGTCGAAGAGTCGCCGAGCAAACTCCAAGAACCCTAAGAAATAGTTACCGTATAATTCATCCTCTTGACCACAAATGTTAAGGATGGCTTAAGAGCCTATCAACTCTAAACAACAAATCCATAAAGTGATTTCAACTTTAGTGATCATGTGACCTTCACATGAAGTGCCTTGGCCAAGGTCTTGCTAAATTGAAACACAAGCATTTCTCCTTTTAACGAGATAGGTCAAATTCCATCTTGATCAATAACTGACTACCATAAGTACTTGACTGCATCCAGTAATCTTTCATAGCTGGATTAAAAATCTAGGTGGTTCGGCATCTAAGTACAATGAGTTGCTTGCAAGTCACCGGTTGTGATCTTCAGGTCTGAAAGATATTTATACCCATATCTTCTTAGATTAACTCTTGACAGCAGAGTATCCAAAAATGAGTCACGTTCGGTGAAATGTACTCCTACACTTTCACCTGTATGTCATACCAGTGTCTCTACACTCCTTGGTTAAGAAGACAACCAACAAATATGATATACAACGTCCTATAATTGATAGTACTATGGTCCTGTCATAGTATATCATTTGGCCGTGAACTCTTTTGAGGACCTTCAAAGATAAATCTTCTTTATCGTGAAGGAAGATCCTAAGGGCTTCATTATTATTAGGAGTTTTAAGAAGATATTCTTGTAATGAATAAACTGTCATATAACTTTTATTAATATATCAATTTATATGCTATTTACATTAGCACAATCATCAAATGATTGGCTTTAGGATATAATTTCCAACAAACTCCCACTTAGCCAAAAGCCACTCATTACAGTATCTAATACCCATCTTCAACTTATAGTCATCAAACTCCTTGATGCTGAGTGCTTTAGTAAATGGGTCACCTAGGTTTTTCTTTCCATCAATCTTCTGAAGATTTATATCACCTCGTTCTACAATCTCTCGAATAAGATGAAACCGATGCAGTATGTGCTTGGTGCACTGATGTACTCGTGGTTCCTTTGCTTGAGCTATGGTACCAGTGCTGTCACTGTACAACAGGACTGGTTCATCTATGGAAGGTGTCACTCCAAGCTCGGAGATAAACTTTCGCAGCCATACAACTTCTTTCGTGGCATCTGATGCAGCGATGTACTCTGCCTCGCATATTGAATTTGCCACTGTATGTTACTTAGAACTTTTTCAGCAAACAACTCCACCATTTAGGATAAACATGAAACCCGACACACTTTGACTATAATCATGATCTGATTGGAAACTGGAATCAGTATATCCAATAAGTTTCAAATCAAACTCTCCATAGACTAACCACTGGTCCTTAGTATTTCTCAAATACTTAAGGATTATCTTAACAACTTACCAGTATTTTTTCCTGGATCAAATTGGTATCTACTCACTACTCCTAGTGAGTATGCCACGTCTGGTCTTGTACATGTCATGGTATACATAATCGATCCCACTGCCAAGCATATGAAATTTGACTCATACATTCTCTTTCATTAGGAGTTATCGGACAATCCTTCTTAGAAAGATGAATTCTATGGCCTATCAGAGGATAGCCTTTCTTGGAATTTTTCATGCTAAACCTTTTGAGCACTGTATCAATGTACATAGATTGGGATAGACCAAGCATCCTCTTAGATCTATCTCTATAGATCTTCATCCCTAGGATGTAGGATGCTTCTCCCAGATCTTTTATGGAGAATTGTGATGATAACCATGTCTTTATTCCTTGTAATGCTGGGATATCATTCCCGATTAAGAGAATATCATCCACATATAATACAAGAAATACAATAACGGAATCGTTAGCCCATTTATAAATGCAAGGTTCTTCTTTGTTCTTAACGAAGCCATAAGATTTGACCACATTATCAAATCGTATGTTCCAACTCCTAGATGCTTGCTTAAGTCCATAAATGGACTTCTGTAGCCTGCACACTTTAGACTCATCTTCAGATATAAAATCTTCAGGCTATATCATATACGCCTGTTCTTCTAAATTACCATTTAGAAAAGCGGTTTTAACTTCCATCTGCCAAATCTCATAATTTAAGTGTGTTGCTATAGCTAGCATAATTCGAATCGATTTTAGCATTGCCACAGGAGAAATGTTATCATAGTCAATACCATAATGTTGACGATACCCCTTGGCAACCATACGTGCTTTGTAGGTCTCTATCTTTCTATCTGCGCCTCTTTTTCTCTTGAAAACCAACTTACACCCTATGGATTTTATCCCTTTGGGTGGGTCAACTAATGTCCATACATTATTGTCCTTCATGGAATCAAGTTCAAATTTCATGGCATCAAGCCATTTATCAGAGTTAGTCCTTTGCATAGCACCATATAGGTGATCGAATCCTCGTTGTTCTCATCGAGCTCAATAGGATCCTCATTCTGGACCAAGAAACCTAAGTATCTGTCCGGTTGATGTGGTACTCTACCAGATCACCTTAATGGTGCATCTAAAATGGGTTTTGAGTTTGATCTAATCAACTCAGATTCTAAGGGTTCAATGGGTTGTGTTGTTCCTTCTACTTGATGAACTTCCTCAAGTTCAATATTAGCACTATTTGTTCCTTCACTAAGGAACTCCTTTTCAAGAAAAACTGCTCTATTACTGATGGGGCCAGTTGACCCCATGAAAAATAAAAATTTTGGACGGCCCCAAAGGCCGATGGCTCCAGATCGACGGCCCCAAAGGCCGATGGCTCCAAGACCGACGGCCCCAAAGGCCGACGGCTCCAAGACCGACGGCCCCAAAGGCCGACACTCCAAGACCGATGGCCCCAAAGGCCGACACCTCTAAGACCGACCCCTGCACCTTCCTGGCCGACCCCCTACGTCTCCAAGCTAGGCGGCCCCGGCAGCCCCCCGGCACTTCCTAGGCGGCCCCGGCACCTTCCTAGCCGGCCCCCTACGTCTCCAAGCTAGGCGGCCCCGGCACCTTCCTGGCCGGCCCCTACGTCTCCAAGCTAGACGGCCCTGGCACTTCCTAGTCGACCCGGCACTTCCTAAGCGGCCCCGGCACCTTCCTGGCCGGCCCCTACGTCTCCAAGCTAGGCAGCCCCGGCACTTCCTAGCCGGTTCCGGCACCTTCCTAGGTGGCCCCGGCACCTTCCTGGCCGGCCCCTTACGTCTCCAAGCTAGGCGGCTTCGGCACTTCCTAGCCGGCCCCGGCACCTTCCTAGGTGGCCCCAGCACCTTCCTGGCCGGCCCCCTACGTCTTCAAGCTAGGCGGCCCCGGCACTTCCCAGCCGGCCTCGGCACTTCCTAGGCGGCCCCGGCACCTTCCTAGCCGGCCCCCTACATCTCTAAGCTAGCCGGCCCCGGCACCTCCCAGTCGGCCCCGACACTTCCCAGCCAGCCCCGGCATCTTCCTAGCCGGCCCCCTACGTCTCCAAACTGGGCGGCCCCGGCACCTCGCAGTCGGCCCCGATGAGATGGGATTTCCCAGTTCCCTCCAGATCAGCCCCAGCGGTTCAAGTAACCGCCTCTCTGACACGCGCCGCCTGACAGCGCCAGATCCAACAACCCACCTACCCAACTAATGATGGGACGTAACCCACTAACCAGCCCAGATTCACGTAAGGGCTCAGTAGACATTCAGACTTCACGCAATCCCATGTGACCATGCCAGGTCAACCCCTATAAAAAGGTGAATCCACCCAGTAAACAGGTATGCACGATAACCCCCAAAATCGCCATCTCAACTCTCAGAAAGGAATTCCTCCTCCCTGAGATCCCTCTTTCTACACTAAAAAGGGCTCACTCGAGCCCCTCTTCAGCTGTGACCTCAGTCGCTAACTTGGCCGTCGGAGGGTCCCACGGAGACCCCCTTCGGTCCCGGGACTTTTCTGCAGGTAACCTGGTGAAGAAGAGCTGGGAGAAGCACTCCGTTCCCGACGTCCAGGAGGGTGATTGAGCGTCATCAGATTGGCGCGCCAGGAAGGGGGGATAAGAAAAAGTAGCGAATGTTCTCCCTGAGCTACATCTCTCTCCCCCTCTTCTCTTCAAGGAGCCATGGTGGTGACGCGAGCTCAGGATGCCTCCGTCAGCTGTCCAGCGGGGCTCCCCCCGCCAACTAGGCAGCAGGAGGCCAATCCCCTGCTACCAACCCTCCAGTTGCCTACCCACCGCTGGAGGCCGTTGATCAAACAGAGAGCGGCTGGCGACTCTTTCCCAGTAAGTCCAGAATCTCACCGCCATGGTCCACGGGCTCCATCAACAACGTCCGTGGCCACCCAGCATCAGACTGCTCCCCTCGCCAGTCAGCAGTCGGCGATGGGAGGTTCTCCTCGGCGGGAGGCCGTCAGCGAGAGACCGGCCGACATCAGGTTTCCCCTAGGAAGCCTCGACGTGAGCCCTCCAAGCGGCCGCGGTCCCCCGACCACGGCCCCGGCAAGTTCCCTCCCGAGCCTCGTCATCAGGAGGAGCCCAGGCGGAAGTCTAGACTCCCCGTCTCCATCTTCTTCTTTCTCCTCTTCTTCTTCCTCCTCCGAGCCATCTCGGAGGGCCCCAACAATCAGCCGCCAGGCGGAGGAACGCCTGGAGGAGTACAACCGGCGGCTAGATGAGCTCGCCAGGAAAATAAATCATCAGCCGGAGGAAGAGTTCGACCATCGTCCTCTGCTCTCCTGCCGCATCACGGAGGAGCCGGTTCCGCCTCAGTTCCGTCTTCCCCAGCTGGACCCCTACGATGGTACAATGGACCCTCTGGACCACTTGGAGAGCTATAAGGTCCTCATGCAGGTCCAGGGGACGACAGACTCTCTTCTGTGTGTTGCTTTTCCAGCCACGCTACGGAAAGCGGCGCGTGCATGGTATTCTCGCCTGCCGCCCCGCAGTATCAACTCGTTTAGGCAACTTGAGCGGTCTTTCCTGGCTCACTTTGATGCATGCCGGAAGATCCCCCGAGTCGCCGATAGCTTGTTTGCCGTCCAACAAAGGAGTGGCGAGACCTTGAAGGACTTTGTAGCTCGATTTAAGGAGGCCGCGCTCGAAGTCTATAATTTGGAAGATTCTGTCGCTACCCTAGCATTGAAGCGGGGACTCCGCCCCTCCAGATTTGCATATTCTCTGGACAAAAAGCCTCCCGGCTCCTACGCCGAGTTGCTAAGTCGGGCACAGAAGTACATCCATGCCAACGAGGCTGACTCGTCCAGAAGGGAAGCCGACAGGAGTTCCAATAAGAAGCCGACGCCCACGGAACCAGCTAGGGATGATCCAGGCAGCCCGAACCACCCTCGCTTTGACCACCGGCCCAGGCGCTGGTTCCTAAGGGGCGGTTTACTCCTCTCACGGCTCCGATCTCCCACATCCTGCTAGAGATTGAGGAGGAGCCTTACTTTCAATGCCCACATCCCCTAAAGTCAGTAAACCCCACAAAAGAGCTTTACTGCCGGTATCACCGAGACTATGGACATGACACCGAAGATTGCCGCCATTTGAAGAGGGCCATTGAAAAGTTTGTCCAGCAGGGCCACTTGGGCAAGTTCGTTCGAGGAAACCTCACGGCCCCGGGTGCGTCGGCACCTCCAGCGCCTCAGATTTGCATCAACAATGCCCCAACGGAAAGAACAATAGCATGATCTCATGAGGGGCGAGCAGCAGTTCGAAGAGCCGACGGAAGGAAGCAAGCTGGCATCAAAATGGGAAGCTTCTCCCCCGCACTCGGAACGCGGACAACTTACGACGGTATTATCAGTAGCTTGCTGATTCTTTAATAAAGTATTATTCAGAATATCCTTGTTTTATCACGCTCTTGGGATGAGTATATTTCTTAGCCAAAGACCGACTCCGCATCGGCACAAAGACCGACTCCGCATCGGCAACAAAGACCGACTCCGCGTCGGCAACAAAGACCGGCTCCGTGTCGGCACCAAAGACCGGCTCCACGTCGGCACAAAGACCGGCTCCACATCGGCACCAAAGACCGGCTCCACGTCGGCAATAAAGACCGGCTCCGTGTCGGCACCAAAGACCGACTCCGCGTCGGCAATAAAGACTGGCTCCGCGTTGGCAACAAAGACCGGCTCCGCGTCGGCACCAAAGACCGACTCCGCATTGGCAACAAAGACTCCGCGTCGGCAACAAAGACCGGCTCCGCGTCGGCAACAAAGACCGGCTCCGCGTCGGCACCAAAGACGCTCCGCGTCAGCAACAAAGACCAGCTCCGCGTCGGCACCAAAGACCGGCTCCGCATCGGCACCAAAGACCGGCTCCGCGTCGGCAACAAAGACCGACTCCGCATCGGCACCGAAGACCGGCTCCGCGTCGGCACCGAAGACGGCTCTGTGTCGGCACCCTCAAGCTCAAGACCTGCGGATTCCAATCAACAGAGTTTCTTGGGGGGCAGGCCATCAACCCTGCAGAAGGAGACCAATTTCTTTAAAGAAAAAGGCACCTGAGCCTGGCCCAAGACCCTCTGGTCATCCTCCGGGGTTCAAAGGTTCTCGACGGCCTCAACTTTGCCTCATCGGCTTTATATTTGCCTCAACGGCTAACTGACGAGCATCCCCCAAAAAATTAGCGTACGTGCTTTGAGTGGCGGGCGTGAGGTAATCAATTTGCCTCCAAAATTTTTTTTGAAGTTCTACACTCCTTTTGCTTAGCTGATGCAGGGCACGCAAGCTCAAGGAGTGTGGGGGGCATTTGATGGGGCCAGTTGACCCCACAAAAATAAAAATTTTTGGACGGCCCCAAAGGCCACGGCTCCCAGACCGACGGCCCTAAAGGCCGACGGCTCCAAGACCGACGGCCCCAAAGGCCGATAGCTCCAAGACCGACGGCCCCAAAGGCCGACACCTCCAAGACCGACGGCCCCTGCACCTTCCTGGCCGGCCCCTACATCTCCAAGCTAGGCGTCCCTGGCACTTCCTAGGCGGCCCCGACACCTTTCTGGCCGGCCCACTACGTCTCCAAGCTAGGCGGCCCCGCACTTCCTAGGCGGCCCCGACACCTTCCTGGCCGGCCCTACGTCTCCAAGCTAGGCGGCCCCGGCACTTCCTAGGCGGCCCCGACACCTTCCTGGTCGGCCCCTATGTCTCCAAGCTAGGCGGCCCCGGCACTTCCTAGGCGGCCCCGGCACCTTCCTGGCCGGCCCCCTACGTCTCCAAGCTAGGCGGCTCCGACACTTCCTAGCCGGCCCCGACACCTTCCTAGGCGGCCCGGCACCTTCCTGACCGACCCCCTACATCTCCAAGCTAGGCGCCCTGGCACTTCCCAGCCGGCCCCGACACTTCCTAGGCGGCCCCGGCACCTTCCTAGCCGGTCCCCTACGTCTCCAAGCTAGGCGGCCCTGGCACCTTCCTAGTCGGCCCCCTACGTCTTCAAGCTAGCCGGCCCCGACACCTCCCAGTCGGCCCCGGCACTTTCCAGCCGGCCCCGGCATCTTCCTAGCTGACCCCCTACGTCTCCAAACTGGGCGGCCCCGGAACCTCCCAGTCGGCCCCGATGAGACGGGATTTCCCAGTTCCCATCAGATCAGCCCCAGCAGGTTCAAGAAACCGCCTCTCTGACGCGTGCCGCCTGACAGCGCCAGATCCAACAACCCACCTACCCAACAATTGATGGGACGTAGCCCACTAACCAGCCCAGATTCATGCAAGGGCTCAGCAGACATTCAGACTTCACGCAATCCCACGTGACCATGCCAGGGTCAACCCCTATAAAAAGGTGAATCCACCCAGTAAACAGGTATGCGCGATAACCCCCAAAATCGTCATCTCAACTCTCAGAAAGAATTCCTCCTCCCTGAGATCCCTCTTTCTACACTAAAAAGGGCTCACTCGAGCCCTCTTTAGCTGTGACCTCAGTCGCTAACTTGGCCGTCGGAGGGTCCCACCGGAGACCCCTCCGGTCCCGGGACTTTTCTGCAGGTAACCTGTAAGAAGAGCCGGGAGAAGCACTCCGTTCCCGACGTCCAGGAGAGGTGATTGAGCATCAATTACTAATGAACAAATTTTGTTCTTCAGTATTATAAGTAATATCCTTTGGTTTTTCGGATAGCCGATAAAAAAATATTTGTCAGATTTGGCTTCAAGTTTGTCTGATTTTGCATGTTTCACATAAGCCGGATACCCCCATACTCTCAGATAGGTGATAACCGGTTTATGTCCATACCACATCTCATGTGGAGTTTTAGAAACAAACTTACTTGGAACCTTATTGAGAATATGACAAGCTGATTCTAATGCATATCCCCAAAATGATATAGCAAGCTTGGAAAACCCATCATGGATCGAACTATGTCTAACAGGGTTCGATTCCTTCTTTTCGATACACCATTATGCTACGGTGTTCCTGGAGGAGTCCATTGGGAGAGAATCCCTTTCTCCCTTAAATATGTCACAAAGTCATTTGAAAGGTATTTGCCTCCTCGATCTGATCGAAGGATCTTAATACATTTTCCTATTTGTTTTTCTACTTCTTTATAATATAGTTTGAACATTTCAAATGACTCAGATTTATGTCGCTAAGATAGACATAACCGAACCTAGAAAGGTCGTCTGTAAAGGTAATGAAGTAGTAATATCCACCTTTGGCACAAGTGCTCACTGGTCCACATACATCAGTATGTACTAGACCCAATAGCTCTTTGGCTCTTTCACCTTTTTTAGTAAAAGATGACTTGGTCATTTTACCAATAAGATAGGATTCACATGTAGTTAATGATTCACAACCATCAAGTCAAAGGATGCCTCCTCGGTTAACCTGTTTAATCTATTTTTTGATATGACCCAGCCGATGGTGCCAAAGATAAATATATGATATTAGGGCACTTACTTAATTTGTACACTACATTCACATGCTGTGATAATATATAAATGTCATTAGATAAATGCCCAATCATTACAGTGACTCCATTTATAATGATATTCAAAGTAACATCTTTATTGAAATTTCATAATGACTTTTGGCCAGAAGGCCTACAGAAATTACGTTCAATAAGAACGTTGGGAAAAAATGATAATCATCTAGTACGATGACATTTCTATTGAAAACTATTTCAAGAACTCCTAATGCCAGAACTAGAACTAATCTTCATCGCGACATTAAGGAATCTTTCATTGTCCTCAAATCTTCTAGTGACCTGTAGTCCCTGTAATGAATTGCAAATATTAAAAGGACTCCCAGTATCCAATACCCAGGTCTAATTATCATATATATAAAAATTACAAGGTGTTATCATATAAATACCTTGTTGAGCGATATCTTACCCCTTTTTCTTCTTTGGCCTGTTTGGATCAAGTGTGGCAATGTAAAGAGGATAGTTCCTCTTTCAGTGCCCTTGCATCTTGCAATAAAAGCATTCAGCTTAACTTTTATCAACTTTCTTCTTCTGCATCTGATCCCTTATAGATGTCCTAGCATGTTGCACATTTTTCTTATTCTTTTTTTCTTTCCTTTCCCAAAGGGTTGACGCCTACCTTAGATTTTTCAACCACATTAACCAAACCTTAGAGAGCTGGTTATCCTTATCAAAGTTCTATAACAACCCCAACAAACCGTGGTAGTTGACTGAGGCTTTGTCATTCGATAATGAGTAAGGAAAGGTCGGAAGGATGTAGGCAAGAAATTCAGGATCACATCCTTTCCTAACTGCCCATGTAGGGAAAAGTCGAGCTTGCTTAGGAGTTCTATCTTCTTGATTATGTACAATACATGATCAGTGACATGAGATCTATCCCTCATTCAAGCATTAAAAATAGCACAACTAGTCTTGTGCCTTTCAACATCGTTGGGTGTACTGAAAGATTCATTCAACGCTTGAATGATTTCTTCTGGCTGAGCATTCTCGAACCGGCGACCGAATTCATCGTTCATTGCTGCTAGCATGATGCAACGCATGCTAGTTCTATCACTAAGTCACTTCTGATAAGTGTCTCTCTCAGAACAATGGGTGTTTGCATTAGGTATCTCTGGTTTAGGATTATTCAGAATATATAGAATCTCTCATGCTCAAGGATGATCTTAAGTTTTCTAAACCAGCTATTGAAATTTAAACCATTCAACTTGTCACTATCCAATAGGGACCTTAATATAAATTAGTGTCCATTTTCTGCATAAGGAAAAAAAAAGTTTAGTAGTATATAAATAGATTCAGTTTAAAGACTTGGACTTTAGTCTAAAGATTCTTCCACTATTTTGTTCAAATTGGCAGCCTGTACACCTTAATTCAAGAATTATTCTTAATTCTTTAGTGGGCACTGAGATCTACATAGACTACATACAGGCCCAAGTGAAGCTTGGCCAACCCATATGCATCTAAGAGTAGGTTCAAAACCAATTGTTTCCAAACAATTCTTAGTGTTTAGTTTTGCCCCTTGTTCCTCTTCAGCAGGCATGGAGTGCCTTCACTGAAAGTTTTGGTTAGGTCCAACCATTAAATAATATAATCAGTGCAATCTATCTATAAACAACCAAGCCCGAGTGAAGCTCAGCCAACCTGACTGTCTATTTAATAGTTACGCTGACTTATCATATAATGAATGATAATTCTGATAGTTGACAAGCATCAGGCATGGAGTGCCTTCAATGATTATCAAGACATCAGACTCATTATCACTCACCTTAATGGAAGGCTATGATCTAGTTATCATATAACTATTTCATTTTAAGACCTAATAATTTTAGAGGATTTAATAATTTGAAGATAAATTGACTAATCAAGTTATTCCACTGAATCTATGAAGTCAGTAGAATGAGACAAGATTATGTCAGGTTAAGTGGCACCTAAATCAGTCAGATTGATTTTCTTACAGGCATGGGTTTAACCCGAATCAGGTAAATGATCTTAATTATAAATGGTTCACCATGTTGATCAGGTAAGTGAGACCGATGGAAGGGATATGCCATTAACTCGTTAAAGACGCATCAGTACGAGTAGCTCCCAATTAAAAACCATTTGATCGTTGATCGTAGAGCAACTTGCCAACTTACCTTGACATCATATGGTTAACCAATTTTGATTTGACCATCTAAGAGATACATGCTCAACCACGGAGCCTAATCTACTTCCATTTGGTTTAATCAAAGACATGATCAACTACAACTATTGTTTGATTCAGAGCATCGTTAACCTAATCTAATAATTTAGATTTGATCAAATACTCTTATAGTCTATTTGATTTAAACCTTAGGGTCTAACCCTTTATGGACCTAATTTAGTTAACCCAAAAAGATTAAATATATTTATGTTTTCATAACTTCCATGTCATATATTTAGAATCATGCATCATTGCATTATATAACTACTCATAATTCTTATATTTAGATCATATCTAAAAAGATTATGAATAAATATTTGACATTCAAATAAAACTCTCATAAATATTTGTATGTTTCATAATATAGACAACAAGCTATCATATCTCATATCTATGTTTTTATACTAAACATGCAAATATCATGCTTTTATACAACATCAATATGTATCAAATATAAAATATCTCTTGAGAGTGTGTGTAATCTATGTTTTGATGCCAAAGATCAATTTAAATTATCTTTTGACTAAGCATCAATAATAAAAGAATCATTGCGGCACGGCAATATGTCACAGAATACATTGTTGAATGGGTAATTTGATTTTTAATCCATCTATGACCTAATAGCCTGGTGATCCGTTTTAGCTATGATTATAAAATTAATAGGAGCATTAATTTACATGCAATAAATTGGATCAAGACGAAACCATTGCTCTGATACCATTTGTAGGGAGAAATAACCTCTGAGGCATGCATATTTTAAAATTTGATAATAATTATCAATGTGGAAACTTAAAGATTAAATATTAATTTATATAACATGCATCAAGATCATATCTTGCCTTATACTATAGGATCGTTTGATCTAAATTATGCATAAAATAAAATTATCAAGATCATATCTTGATCTTCAAGATAAGAAGTCATACTACTTGTCTTGAAGTCTGCCTTAAGATATAGGGATCATATCACTTATCTTAAGAACAATTGGTAAATCCTTTGTACTCTGCAGTCGTTCAATCGTTCGGCCTCTAGTATCGTCCACGCGAAGTCCTTGAATGATCGGATTCCCGGGAGTGCTAGCTTGCAAAAAATAACTTTGCTGATCTTGAATCCTCCCACTTGAATCTTCCTCTAAGATCTACCAAACTTTTGCTGACACCAGAATCACACCAGGATTTTCTGTTCTAAATCTTTAGAATTTCAATCCATAACAAATCGATGTTGTTATTATTGGTGAAGAATGTCCTCTATTTTTTATAGGCTCAATTCAGCCTTTAGCCTATTGAATTCTAACACTTAGAATTCTGTCGTTCGGTGAAAACCAAAGAGATGCAATTTGATTAATTTCGACGTTCGGTGAAAACCTTTGAATTCTAACACTTAAAATTTTAATTTTTTTAATTCTGACACGTTCGGTGAAAACCAAAGAGATGTGAATTCTAACACTTAGAATTCCATCGCTGGTTAATTCAAAGAGATACATTTATTCCACATGAATTCTAACACTTAGAATTCCAACGGAATCAGTTTGGAGAAGATTAAGTTAATATATTAAATTCTACATGAGAATTTAATCAAGTTATCTCATCATGTGAGATCCTTATGCGAGGTGTTTGGGTTCGGGTTTTGATTTAAGCTGATTTGAATTTATTGGAGTGAACCTACATAGATCATGGTCCTAGCCCAAATCAAATTTGTTTAGTCCTGAATCTATTTAAATCCAAATCAAGTCTAATTTCAAATCAATATTTGAAATTGATTAGTCCTGCTAATAGACTTAAACCAAATTGAATCTTATTCAATTGTACTTAACCCAATTGAGATAATTCAATCAATCAAATTAATTAATTAAATCATGTATGATTCTCAATCGTTGATCAGCAAATAGATCATCCTAGAAAACTTCTATGCGTGTGACTCTCTAGGTTCAAACCTAAGCCGGTAGCATAGGAACAACTTTCTATACTAATCGATGTGCCCATCTAGCAATGGAACCCGACGTCCGGATAGGTCGAAGAGTCACCGAGCAAACTCCAAGAACCCTAAGAAATAGTTACCGTATAATTCATCCTCTTGACCACAAATATTAAAGATGGCTTAAGAGCCTGTCAACTCTAAACAGCAAATCCATAAAGTGATTTCAACTTTAGTGAACATGTACCTTCACATGAAGTGCCTTGGCCAAGGTCTTGCTAAATTGAAACACAAGCATTTCTCCTTTTAACGGATAGGTTAAATTCCATCTTGATCAAACTGACTACCACAAATACTTGACTGCACCCAGTAACCTTTCGTAGCTGGATTAAAAATCCAGATGGTCCGGTACCTAAGTACAATGAGTTGCTTGCAAGTTACCGGTTGTGATCTTCAGGTCTAAGGATACTTATACCCATATCTTCTCGGATTAACTCTTGACAGCATAGTATCCAAAATGAGTCACGTTCGGTGAAATGTACTCCTACACTTTCACCTGTTGTCATACCAGTGTTTCTACACTCCTTGGTTAAGAGAACAACCAACAAATATGATATGCAATGTCCTATAATTGATAGTACTATGGCTCTGTCATAGTATATCATTTGGTCGCGAACTCTTTTGAGGACCTTCAAAGATAAATCCTCCTTTATCGTGAAGGAAGATCCTAAGGGCTTCATTACTATTAGGAGTTTTAAGAAGATGTTCTTGTAATGAATAAACTGCCAAATAACTTTTATTAATATATCAATTTATATGCTATTTACATTAGCACAATCATCAAATGATTGGCTTTAGATACAATTCCCAACATATTCTTCTATCTATATAACTAAATAAGTTGATTAAAGTAGTCACTAACTTGATTAAGAATAATATTTTTGAAAAAAAAATATTTTTATGTAAGAACCTGTGCCAATCCATGTTTAGTTCTATATTGGCACTAAGAAAATCTTAAATATTTATAGAGAATCGAAGAAGTTAAATAATATCTTTCTAGGAAGCTTATTTTAGGTAGATGCTGAATTGTTACAAATTATATTATAGTAAATTGCATTCATATTTGATGTGAAATAAAGAATATTATAAACTAATTCTTTTGGGATTGATTATGATGGATTGTAAATATAATTGAATTTGAATATGGGCTTAATTTTAGTTTATCACGAATGTCAATACTTAAATAGATGGATTATATAAAAACTTGTGTTGACATATGTTTAGTCTCATAACTTATACATTAAGTCAAGTTTTGATACTCGTATAGGATCAATGAGCTTTAATAATATCTTCTTAGGCTTTTTTAAAGTAAAATCCTCAGTTGTTAGATTTAATTTATGACTCATCCAAGCTAAATAAACTAAACTCAACTCAACTCATCTAAGCCTTTTCCCAACTACATGGGTTCGGCTACATGCATCTGCTTCCTCCACTCTACTTTATTCAGGATTAAGTCGATATTCAAATTACAAATAGTTATATTTTTTTAATTATTTTTGTACATGTTAGTTTAGGTCTACCTCTACCTCTATCCTTATCATAATTGTTAAAAGATTACTCTTTCTAATGAAGCATCTAAAGGTCTACGTTATATGTCCAAACCACCGTAATCGATTTTCTCTCATTTATCTTCAATTGGGGCTACTTCTATCATTTCTCTTATATATTTATTTTTAATTATATCTTTTAAAGTTTTACCATAAATCCATCTTAACATATGCATTTCTGTGACAGTTAATTTATCCACATGTTGTTTCAATATTGCTCAATACTCTATTCCATATAGCATAGTTGGCCTAATAGCAGTTTTATAGAATTTTTCTTTCAATTTTAATGGGATGCACCGATCATACAATACTATTGAAGCACTCCTCCACTTAATCCATCATGCTTTAACTCTATAATTCACATCTTCACCTATTTTACCTTCTTGCTGGATAACTGATCCCAAATACATAAATTTTTTACTCCTTAATATCTCTTGGCTTGCAATCTTCACTATTTCTTCATTTGTATTTCTACTCCACTAAAATTACATTTCATGTATTCAATTTTAGTTCTAGTAATCTTAAAACCTTTATATTCTAAAGCCACTCTTCAAGTCTCTAGCTTAGCATTTACTCCAGATTTAGTTTCATCAATCAACACTATATCATCTACAAATAACATACACCATGGGATATCATTTTGAATATGTTTGGTTAATTCATCCATAACTAATACAAAAAGATATAGACTTAAGGCAGATCTTGATGTAAATATACAGTAATTGAAAACTCACTAGTTTCTCCTATTATTGTTTTAACAATAGTTATTGCTCTATCATACATATCTTTTATCAATTTTATATCTTTTGGTAACTCCTTTTTTCACTAAAAATCTACCATATTATTTCTCTAGGTACTCTATCATATGCTTTCTCTAAATCAATAAAGACCATATAAAGGTTTTTTTTTCTTTTCTCTATATCTCTCCATCAATTTTCTTAATAAATAAATACCTTTCATAGTTGATCTTCCAGATATAAATTCAAATTGATTATTTGACACCAAAGTTTCAGCTCTTATTCGATTTTCTATTACTCTCTTCTATAATTTCATTGCATGACTCATTAGCTTAATTCCTCTATAATTTGCATAATTTTAGATATCTCTTTTATTTTTATATATGGATATTAATATGCTTTTTCTTTAATTATTCGATATTCTTTTAGTTGCTACAATCCTGGCTAACCATATGACTTCAATTTCTCCTAAGCCTTTTCAAACCTCAATAGGAATCGCATATGATCTTAATGCCTTTGCATTTTTTATTTTACTCAAAGTCTTTTTAATCTTAAGCATGTTAAATTATGAAAAAAATTATACTAAATTCTAGCTAAATAAATAATACAAATAAGTTCTTTATGTCTACTATTAGATTTGATTGAATTTAAATTTAAATTTGAGAATAGCAAAGTAGGAATATATTGGTACTTATGCTGATAGGGGATTCTTATTGGTATTTTAAAATTCCTTTAGGTGCCTATAATTTTTTTTTCCCATCAAAAGTTGAGTGGCTAATACGAGATTGAATGATTTATAATAATGCGCAAACATATGTCATCTTGATAACGACCTATCATTTAAAGGTATTTGATATAATAAATTATAAAATTTTAATCAACATGAAAAAATAAATAAATTTAAACAAACTATTGCTTTTTAGGGCTCATAAAAAAGATTTCGGAAGTACAAGATGCAACTTATCTTGATGAAGACGGACCTGAGCAAATCAAGACCCTAATTTATCTTCTCAAAGATGAAAAGCTGAGAGGATTTGAGCTAATGAAAACTAAGAATTGAAATACGTCAAGTAGGTGAATGTTGGTAACGAGACAAACGATATCTTGCCCGGGTGAAAATATAATATCTTTTTTAGGTCTTTTCAGTCAGTCTATCAGTATGAACCGAGGAAGATTTTTCTTCTCTCTTTTCCTTCGGAGCCGTAGCGTGATGGCTTGTCATAGCGTCCAATAAGAGAGCTCCGCCATCATCAACCCGCTGATCAAAAATAATAATAATAATAATAATAATAATAATAATAATAATATAATATTTACATAATTATAAAAACATGAAGGTTTACATAATTTTTTTTTAAAATAAAAAAATTACAAAAAATCAAAGATTCACTATAGAATAATAAATATTTAAGTCTCAAAGTTTTTTGCCCGACTTAAAAATAATTATAAGAGAATAATAGGGATATAAAGATTACGTCACAAAAAATACGATTTTTGATCTTATCTTTTTATTTTCTTTCCTTCTCTTCTCCTTCTTTTATTTTTCTTCTGCAGCACGTGATTCCTGTCAAGCCTCCCACGTAGTAAAGCACCAGCAGTTCCTTCTCTTTCTCTAGCAATCATACTTATAGAATAAAGAGAAATACATGCTACGTGCTTCACCTTCTTTTTCAGACGAGTGCTTCTTGAAAAAAAGAAAAAGGTGGCTACTCTCCAAAAAAACCAAGTAATCGTAAAAAAAAAAAAGGTCACACCACACTTTGAGCCCTAATGGGCTGAATAAATGGGCATGAGCCCAACACCCGCATCAAGTGTTAAGTAGAATTAAAAGTCTCGGAGAATCTTATCATGGGCTGAAGGCAAGAAGAAGCTCCAACGTACATGAGTATGAATTTTCGCGTAGGGGTCAGGATTAGGATCTCCTCAATGGTAATTAGTTTCTAAGAGTTTGTTAGAACCACCCAACTACTTTATTTCATTTAAGTGGAACCTCTGTCTTTGCATATGATCGTTGTAACATACCAATCTCCTTGACTTAGTTCACCACCTTTTTTTTTTTTTTTTTTGTACCGTCAAGTTATATTTTAATTTCTTATTGATCCACCTGATTCAGCCCTTGCATGGTGGATTTATGTATCCAATTGACTTTGCAAGCACAAGCACGCTTCATTTGATGGAAGAATCATAGCATCACAAGGAGTCCAGGATATGATTCCTACGCCAACCAATCAAAGAGGGTCAAAGACTTGATGCTGATGAAATGATGGCGCATGACTGCATGCATGTCCACATGCCTTTTTTTTTCTTTTTTCTTTTTTTTTATTTCCAATCAAGATAATGTGATTCTAGTTATTCATAGGTTGGAGGACTTCCTCTCTTCTTTTGTAAATCCACCATGCTATTATTCTATACAAGAACCCAAAACATGCTCCACAGCTATAATTCATGCCTCCTCACATCATGTGGCGCCTATTTGTTACCAGCCAAGTATTAGTTTAATCCAAATCTCTCCAACGGACTTGCTTTAAATTTAATTTTACATTAAATAAAAAAATAGTATTATATACATAATTCAAGTCCACTCGGTATCTATTAATTTTTACTTAAACTATATAATTTCAGCCTGCTAACAAAAATAATTAAATCAATGGTGGGCTTAGAGCATTATAAATAGTATTAAAGCCGATCCGAATGTATGAAAATTGATGGACATGAAAAAAGGGTTACCAATAAAATGGTGATAGAGTTTTGCCATAGTCTGGAGCCATCCTTGCAGCACCACAATCCAGCTCGGATAAAATTCTAGCTAGTTTGTGGTATGCGACGAAGATGTTGCATTATAAGAAGAAAATATTGTAATACTCTAAATTTAGTCCAATATTAAATGAAAAAAAAATATTATGTGCTTATAACTTAAGTTCATTGGTTATTCATTAATTTTTACTTAAATTTATGATTATATAATTTGGTACACTAACGAAGTTAATTAAGCTATCATATGGGCTTGAGATGATAAACATTACAATGCTCTATGTTCGGTCGAATTAAAGTCTCCTTCTTGGAGTGATTTCAGGTGCTCTGATCTTAGGTAATTGATGAGGGGATTCTAGATTGCAAATTTAGGTGAGGCACGGTCATCTTCCACCTTCTCCATGGGTGAAGCTGGTTGACTATTTCACAAGAAGTTAATTAAGTTGGACCTAATATATTGGTAGGTTACCTTATGGGGCCCCGAATGGCATGGCATCCTAAACCAATAAAAAAAAAAAAAAATGTAGTCCCTGCGTCAGCTTGAACCGCCAGCTCACCCAACCATCAATGGCTGGTGACAAGGAACAAATGGACCTTGGCGAGATTAAAGACAATGGAGATGATCGAGGCTCCAGAAGAGAAACTCTAGGCCACGCAACCCCCGTGCTATCGCCACGGGTTATTAAATCATGGAGGTCACGTCTCACGTGGATAACATCTGGTATCGGTGGCGTGGATTCAAATCAGGGCTGGTAGTACCAATTGAAGTGTGGGGCAAAGAAAATTTGTGTCACGTTGTAAGTTGCTTGTGCCAGGTTGGCACGAAGGAATTGATGTTAGGTCGAATCACAACATGCCAAATCAGCATTGTGATGATATAGTTAAGATCAAGTTATCATCGAGCGAAATCTTGCATTTATTTATTCTCAATATTCTTTAATTCCATAGGAAAAAAAAAGCAATTACTTATAAGGTTGCTATGGTGACCATAATTATTAGAAAGATGAGAGGAAAGAGAAAGGAAGGGTAAGAGTCCAAAATATTCAGGAGGGAGAAGAAAAATGTTAAATTTTTTTTTTAACCTCTAAATTGAAGGTAATGAGAGGAAGAAAAATAGTTTTGTAACTTTTATCCCATCTTCTTAATTTTTGTAACTATAGATTTATCTTTTCAATTCTATTCCTATAAATTGATTTAAATATTTCTCATGATATGAGATATATTTGTAATTCTGTAAATATATTTTTTTTCCTTTCATTTTTTTATTTATTCAAATAAGATAAATATAAATTATTCTTCTTTCTTCTTTCTTCTTTTTAAACAAGAAGAAGAAGAAGCTAAACAGCCCTTTCCTCTTCTCTTATTCCTTTTCTACTCTTTATTTTCTTCTTCTTTCTCCTTTAAAGGTTTAAACAAATCTTTAAATGCCATTTCTTAAATGTTTATTATGTGGTTGTTACTCTTCTCCTTCTTCGAACATGGCTTTTTTTTTTTTTTTTTGAGGAAGGTTATCCTTTCACTAGATATTTATCAATGAACTCAATTATTTGCAAAGAGAAAACAAAACGTGAAGGAAAAAGAAGAATAAAAGCTTTTATAGAATTGTTGGGTGGTTTTCACTTAATAAAATATGCAATACCATCATTCTCTTTAAAAAAAATAAAAGTGATGTGTTTGCCATTACCTTTTAAAAAAGTTTAAGAAATACCGCTCAGGCGGTGGCCTGGTGGTCAGGGCCCTTTCCACGCTATCAGGAGGTCTCAGGTTCGAGGAATGACATTGCGGCCGACTCGAATAAATTCAAGGTTAATCCTTGGAGCCTGAAACTCTGGTGTTGGAGGGGCTAAGGTCTGTCTAAACTTCCCTGTTCTGACTGCTAGCACCTGGGTGGGGCCAGGTTGACCAACTCGCCTTCGGGTGGGGAACGGCTGCGAAAAATTCCAAGCGCCGTGCACGGAACATACCCTGGCGGAGAACGGGGCCGCATGGGACCTAGCTACGGGTCGGCATAGCCCTCCTTCCCCTTTTTTGTACCAAAAAAAAAAAAAAAAGTTTAAGAAATATTTTTATTTTATTAAAAAAAGTAAAATAATGATATGCATTCTACTTATTAAGCAAAGAATCTTACAGTAAATATCTAAAAAATTTCATCTAAGTTCCATCTTGATTAAAAAGACTTAATAAGTAGATGTACTGGATCGAGAAAGATGTGCTGAATCAGCTTTTGTGATTTATGGGTCGAATGATGCGATATTGACGATTGAAGGATTTAGCCTTTTTGACTCCTCGATGCCTCTTGTTGAGCTATATGCGGTGTGGGATGGTATTTCCTATGCCTTTTGGAGCCTGGGTGTCCACAGTCTTATTATTGAGAGGGATTCTGCTACAGTTATCTATTGGCTCCATTAGAAATTCAACGATCACTTACCGACCATCTCCTTAATTTACAACCTCCAATCTATACTTCAGGGAGCCGACAGTATTCAGATTCGGCACATCTATTAGGAGGCCAATTCAGTGGCTGATTGGATTGCCGCTAGAATGGCCTATCACTCTGGTTTTTGAAGCTGAAAGCAGAGTGATCCATGCCCTATTATCCTTACCCAAATATTATATTTTAATATATCGGGTTCGACTCATCCTAAATTGGTGTGATCATCCGTCTGTATTAAAAAAAAAAAAACTTAGGACATAAAATATCATAAGCTTGTAATATGAATTGAAAAAAAATCACAAAAACAAGCTACGGATGCCCTATAAAATCAAGAAGTGTAGAGGCTCAGAACCTTATTATGACATCATTGCTTCACATTAGCAAAGACATTGATTGGCAACATTAATTTGGTCTTGCCTTGATTATAAAACTACTTAATTTGCTGGATCGTCGCCAATGGAACTTTGGTCCACGGGTTGGCACCTTGCTCCGTTGAATCACTCCAACGGTCCTCAACCACTTACACTGTCTTTGGCCATTAAATAGAATGCAGGACATGTTTTTTTATAATAAATTTCCTGCTACTTGTTCAAATAGGATGTCATTAGTAGGCATCATGCCAAATCTCACAATCTCAATCAACATAATACCAAGCGTATGATAACTACCGTTGTAAGTTAAGTAGTCGCTCTAAATACAAGGGAAACCACAATTTTTAGGTGCGTGAGAAATCATACACCATCATTGCTCGCTAACAACTCGGTCCTTCGAATCTGGACTTCTTAACTTTGGCGTTTGTCTAAGTGCACAGCAAAACTTTAAAATGAGTCCAAGATTGTATTCTCAAAAAACGTGTTCCATATTTTGACTTAAATTCAAACAAATCCATAAGCAACAATAACACTACTGGCAAGAGAATGATAGAACCTTAGTTCAGATGATGTTTTAGCTAGAAAAAGATGGAACTTAAGTTCAGATTGCTCCCATTGTGATGCTTAATTTTTGCAGGCATCAATAAGCCGTCTTCTTATTCGTTATTGTTGTTGTTGTTATTATTATTATTATTATTAAAATAATTTTAAATAATATCATGCGGTGTTTTAAATAGAGAGACTGGCAACCTGCTTTATGAATTTGATAGATTTATTGAAGACATTAGAAAATTCATCCCTCAATCCAAAGAGCTTGGGATCAAGTGGTGCTTGCAATTTATTAGCCAATTTGATTAGAGAGAAATTCAAAAATCTGTTTGTTCAAGTGCTGCTCTTCATTGTGAGGTTCAAGGCTCTTGACCTAGTCAATTAAGGTTTTATCTTTTTTTCTAAAAAAAAAAAAGAGAATCTCTTATACTTAAAAAAAAAAAAAAAAACTTCTATCATTAGCTAGAGAGAAAATTTAAATCTTTCTTTTTCTTCTATTCTTTTTTCTTTCATTTTATGAAAGTTTACATTGATAAAGTATTTAGTTTCATATCGATTATATATTAAAAAATTTAAAATATTTTATATAAAATTTAAAAAAAATATAAATAATAGTTTTTGATTAACCCTTTGAGTGAGAACCTAACTTGTAACAAATTTGGATATGACCGTTAGTTTGATGACAGCATCGAATAGGCCAACCAACCTATACCTTTCATCAATACAGGGAGAGATACCATCCAACGGAGAAATAAGGTTATATCCTTCCCCCGGTCTTCCAAATCTTGGTTGTATCAAATTTATGGCTGTAAATATTTCTCCTTTCCACACTTCCAGTACAAAAACTAGCAGCTTGACAAAGGCAGCTCCACCACGGGCCAACTTGGGTTGGGTTCCATCAAAGCGTGCACACTAATCACGGTTACAAGGACTAAAAGCGATTGTGGGAAACAAAGAATCATCATCCACCACCATGCATCGATCCTGCTGGGCCTACTCGATTTATTTGGCAGCAACCAAGTACGTACTTACCAAGCCTGTTCCAAATGAGATCACCATGGAACGATCGAATTTTTTACACACTAATAATACTGCCCGCCATGAAGTGGATGTCAGCACATCCATCTACGGCACTAACATTTTTTTAATGAACTTGGAAGTGTCCCCATCAGCTTCCCTGATGGTGCAGGGGGTTGCTGCTTTCAGCCCTTCTTTAAATTTCCCTGGGCGCATGGCGTTTAGTTTTGTGGGAGGGATGCTTCGCCAAGTGGGGGTATTTCCAAACGAAGTAGGCCCAGCTGGGCCATATTAAAAAAAAAAAAAAGGATGGCGAGAGTAGTTGTCGATTCTATGGATATGGATATATATGGTGGACGCAAGGAGCGTAAGCTAGCTCTTTTAGACGAGCTTTTGTGGCTTGGCGCTCGGCGGCCGCGGCACCTTAATTCGAAGGCTCTTTTGGTGAGATCCATCACCAATAGGGGTTCAAACTTCAAAAGGAAGCAAGGGAAGGCTATCTAATTAGTGATAACGTTTTAGATTGGTTGATTGTTACTTTCATCTCAGAGGTTGTGGTCCTGCCTGGGATTTGAAGGGGGAAAAGAGAGAGCCTTGTTCTTTCCAGTTCAGTTCTTATCTCTTAAAGGTTTATTATACTTTACCATTAATTATTATGTATGTACTTTTAGTCTGGCAATTTCACAGACTTGGTTCGGTCCTATTTTACTTGCCACAGGCCTGGGCTAATTGGGTTGTCAGGTGGGCCATCTATGGTATATATGGTTTCTTTTAGCCCAGTTGCCAGTTCTCATATCAGTTGCTGTGACAAACTGGTAGTGAGGCTCTGAACAAACTCTATCTCAGGTCGAAAAGATGTTAGCGTATGCAGATAGTGATATCGATCGATGCACAGTACTGAAAATCTTTCTTCTGTTCTTTTATTTGTGAGCAGTGGTAGTACAAAATAAAGCATGCAATCGACCAAAAATCACCAATAGACGAGACAAATTTTCTTCTTGATCAAGCTATGAGGATCGCAACATCAAAAGAACACCTCTTTTAATTAACAAGGCACAACAACATCTTTGAGACACATCAGAGTGACATGTACCTAGGGATAATGACCCTTTGATCACGTAATAGAAGGCGTTGTAATAGACTCATCCAAGAACAACAATCATAGAAACGGACGGAGATGAAGCTTCACAGATCCAATGCCATCTTCTTCTTCTTCTCCTCTCGAACCTACTTACGCCTTCACCAAGTCTCCTTGTGGCTCTCCTCCAAAGAGCCATGAGTTACGTGATCCGTTTTTGTAGGAGAGGGCAACAAATTTATAATAGACTTCGAGTTACAGGCTTCTTTCATTGCACTTAACACATCATAATAACATATGAAAAGTCTTTGTATATCGCCCTCAGTGCAGCAAGGCCTACGTGGGCTGCACCGCCTCTTCTGATTGATCCACGTGGAGCCTACATGGATGACGTGCCGGACGGTATGATCCTGCTACGATGTAACGTTCTGAACGTGACGACCATTTAAAGCGCTTCGCTTTTTTTTTAAATTAGCGTTCAGACGAAAATGCCATTTTCCTCCATTCTATCGCCATTTTACGTTGGATTTCATCTGTGCAAGAAAAACTCTTTATTCCCCCCTCGCTCTGGCTTTCGGCACGATCCTACGCCCTCGCTCTGGCTTTCGGCACGACCTTGCTCTAAGAGTCCGGTCGAAAGAAAATATTTCAGCTTCGAAGTTGGAATACCTGGCTACTGGAGTCTTTGTACAAAAACTTCTAGAGGAAATGTCGTCCGCAGCATGAAACATTCTTTCGTTATGAGGTTGTTGTGGTTTATGAGCTTGACGATAGGGTTTTCAACTAGGGTGTCGTGGGTTTTCAACTAATGCTTTGTCTTAACGCTGAACTATAGTGTCGTGGGTTTTGAACTAGGATGTCGTGGGTTTTTCTGCAAGGGTGTCATGGGTTTTGAACTAATGCTGCTTTGTCTTAACGTTTTAAACTAGGGTGTCGTGGGTTTTCAACTAGGGTGTCGTAGGTTTTGAACTAATGCTTTGTCTTAACGTTTTGAACTAGGGTGTCGTAGGTTTTGAACTAGGGTGTCGTAGGTTTTGAACTAGGGTGTCGTGGGTTTCAACATGATAAGAGCGAAGGCAGCAAACACCCCAGGACGAATTCGCCCCCCTTGTGAACAGAAACCATTAATGAAGAGAGTGTGGGGAAGCCAATACTGCGACACCCTAGTACCAATGCTGCGATACCCATGCTTAAAACTGACCACGGTGAGAATTTCCGCGACACCCCTGTGGAATTCGGCTGAAAATCCTTCGCGACACCCCAGTTGAAACCTCACGACACCCTAGCTTTAAGGCGACGACACCCGTGCTTAAAACTAACCACGGAGAGAATCCCTGCAACACCCTTGGTCGAATTCGGCCGAAAATCCTTCGCGACACCCCAGTTGAAATCTCACGATACCCTAGCTTTAAGGCGACGACACTCGTGCTTACATATGACCACGGAGAGAATCCCAGCGACACCCTAGTGGAATTCGGCCGAAAATCCTTTGCGATACCCCAGTTGAAATCTCACGACACCCTAGCTTTAAGGCGACGACACCCGTGCTTAAAACTAACCACGGAGAGAATCCCAGCGACACCCCTGATGGAATTCGACCGTTCGAATTCGGCCGAAAATCCTTCGCGACACCCCAGTTGAAATCTCACGACACCCTAGCTTTAAGACGACAGCACCCATGCTTAAATCTGATCACGGAGAGAATCCCCGTGACACCCTAGTTCGAATTCGGCCGAAAATCCTTCGCGACACCCCAGTTGAAATCTCACGACACCCTAGCTTTAAGGAGACGACACCCGTGCTTAAAACTGACCACGGAGAGAATCCCCGTGACACCCTAGTTCGAATTCGATCGAAAATCCTTCGCGACACCCCAGTTAAAAACTCACGACACCCTAGCTCTAAGGCAACGACACCCGTGCTTAAAACTGACCACGAAGAGAATCCCAGCGACACCCCTGGTGGAATTCGGCCGTTCGAATTTGGCCGAAAATCCTTCGCGACACCCTAGTTGAAATCTCACGACACCCTAGCTTTAAGGCGACGACACCCGTGCTTAAAACTGACCACGGAGAGAATCCCTGCGACACCCTAGTTCGAATTCGGTCGAAAATTCTTTGCGACACCCCAGTTAAAATCTCACGACACCCTAGCTTTAAGGAGACGACACCCTTGCTTAAAACTGACCACGGAGAGAATTCCCGCGACACCCTAGTTCGAATTCGGACGAAAATCCTTCGCGACACCCCAGTTGAAATCTCACGATACCCTAGCTTTAAGGCGACGACACCCATGCTTGAACAAGGCATGAATTTTGACGTCACCCTAGTACTAATTCGACGACACCATAGTAACTCAGCTATGCCATCTTTTCGAGAAAAGTTGCAAAATGTGGGTAGTTCCTATGGGTTTGCGGGTTAGTGTGATGTGATCGTGACGATCCTGGTGTCCTTTCGTATTTCTCTGAGGTCGGCATAAACCCTAGAGGTCCTTCATCTGTTGCTCGAGAAGCCATCCTTCGTTTCTTGCTCGAGAAGCACTGGTCTCCTAAATTTCTTCCATAGTTCTTTCTTTCATATACTTCATTCATGGAGATGAGTGCTTTCGTTTGTGGACGAAGACCGCGAACAAGGAAGAACCAGATGGAGAAAATGGCGGAACAATGCAAGGACATCGTTTTTCATTCGAATGAGGATGCGGCTCCTTCAGGTATGTTTATCACTATGTTAAAATATTATGACATCCTCTCTTAAAATTTCATGACAAGTATGTCTTATGTCTTACTCCCTGTTTCAGTTGATATGAAAATTGTTCCAGTCCCCCTAGTGAAGGCTTCCCAGCTGTTTAAGAATAGTTGCAGGCCGGCCGTATACGTTCAGAAGGTTTGAAGGATGGGGTTCACTAGACGGCATACAAAACTTATTCGAAGGACCCCATTTGGTGCCTTCGTCGATATGCAGATGTTCACAATCGACGGGCGACTGCTAGCAGACATCATAAGATATCACAATGGAGGCGACGAGTTCATTTTCTGTGGAAAGCCAGTTTTATTCAGTGCCGACAAAGTCGCACTCATTCTGGGTCTTCCAGCTCATAGGAAGAAGATCGATACGTCCTGCCAATTATTCAACGAAAGGTTGTTCAGACGGTTTGGCCAGGGTTTAGATCTTCGCCAAGAAGGTTTGGAGAAGTTAATATTTCAACTCCGATCATCTAAGACACAGGAGGATGTCGAGAACACCGTTCGACTTTGGATCGCATACATGTTGGCCATATTTTTGGCTCTAAAGTCTAATCAGAGATGTCCACGGTATCTCATCCAGCACTTGGATGACTTAAGTCAACTAGATAGCATCGACTGGGCTTCAGCATTGAAGGAGTTGATTGTTCTGGCTCTCCCAGAAATAGCTGCTTGCTTGCGTTCTGAGGAGCCGGTCCACTCAAAGAATGCAAAAAAAGTTAGGAGGCAGCCTACCCTGTTCGGATGCTCGGCAGCACTGGTGGTAAGGATTATTGAGACGCAGAAATAGTGTTCTTAGTATAATTTCTTTGTTAATATTCCATTATTTAATATCCAAAAAATATCATGTTCAGGCGTGGTTCCTCGAGCATACATCAATGCGAGCACCAGCATATCCTGATAAACTGCCCCGGCTGTTGAAGTGGTATGACCACCAAATGAAGATCCAGTCGGTTCGGGTTGCCGACTTGCAGCCTCATGACTTGGTAAGCTAGTACATTGCTCCATTGCTCTGACCATATTTTTCAACTTAATGTGTCAATATGTTCACTTAATATTAATTTGTTATCATCTTGCGTTGCAGATGGAGGGAGCTACTGTACCACTGTCAGAAGAGCGCTGGCTTCTCACTCAGCAGAATGTAACATCCCCTCAACCAACAGATAGCTGCATCCCTCAACCAATGGATAGCTGCGCAGGATGTGCCGAGTTGATGACTGAATTGGAGTGCGTTAAGGATCAACTCGACGATGTCAGGCACAGGCTGTCCATTGCTGAGAGCCTCCTCAGTTCACTGCTCAGAAAGGAAAGTAATGCAAGAAATGAGGAGGACAAGGGAGACAGGAAAATAGAGATGGTGCATTTCCTGGAGTTGGTCCTCCGCGAGCCTGGTAATATAAATAGTGAGGATAAGAAGATGGAGGAGGACCATTCATCCGAGTGTCCAACTGAGACGGGGAATGCAAAAGCAGAGGAGAAGAGATTGGAGGGGGATTCATTGGATGATAAAACAGAGCATGGGAATGAAAATAAAGAGGAGTCCAAATCCGATAATAAACTTGGCACCCCTGCATCAAAGGGTGATGATATGGACATAGAAATTGTTGGAGTGCCTTCGCTTGTTAGGAGGGTTAAAAAAGAGCCGAGGAAGCATAAGGCATCCAAGGTTGTCGGAGATTGTTATGAGACAACCCGTCCTAAAAAGTCGGTGAAGACAGTGGGCACGTCAAAGCCCAACACAATGGTCGAAGATGACCAAATTATTATTCAAAATTTTTTGAGCGAACGACTAACCGACGAGATTGTCTACACCAATATGTTTTCTGGCATTGTAACAAGGAAAAATCTTCAAGATTTCATTAACAATGAAATGATAATAGATGATGTAAGTATATCAAGAAACCTGTTCTAGTTGTTAATTTTAGAATTATATTAATCGGTTTACATTGCATTGGCAGATAATTAATGCCGGCCAGGAGTTTCTGATGCGCAACTGGACAGAGCATCCGGACCGATACCATAAGTGCATATTTGCATCAGTTTTCATATCTGCTCTGTGTCTGACTTCTTCATCGCCTGCTCATGAACTCGCTGGCACATCAGGGGCCTCGATATTTGACAATGTATCCGATGAAGATAAGGACCAATTCCGGTTTCTTTTCACCATAATAAACTTCGATAACTCGCACTGGCATTTGGTTGCTGTCAACATGGAAAGAAAGGTGTTCATGGACCTGAATTCAATGAAACGCAACCCCAAGTACAAGGCCAATGCAAAGAAATGGCATACAATTCTTTGCCACATATTCCATATCTACTGCGATAAGAAGGAAGCGATGACTTGGCCGATGAAAGAGATTTCGGATTGCCAAGCCAACCGACTGGATCGCTGGATTGCGGCCTATACTGTCTGAGATACATGGAATGTCTTGCTCGATGGGTCAATCCTGATATGAAGATGGATTTCACGGATGAGGAAGTCAGAGATTACGGCGACACTTAGCTGCGACGATATTGAGAGAGGGCCTGAACAAAAAGATCAGCGACATTGTCAAAAATGTTCTTAATTTTTTAATTCTTCTTTGAATGAAAATTGAATGTAATTTATTCATATTAACACTGATTCAGATTTAATACAAATGCACAAATTTTATATTGAGAACAGGGGTGTTCTCGATTTATTCATATTTTTGCCTTTTCTACTTTACAATTTCTTAAGTTTTTATATGATGTCGTAAATTGAACACTACAGTGTCGTAAATTGAGCACTGGGATGTCGAATGATTTCTCCTTTCGGGTGTCGCCGCGCTAGAGCTATGGAGTCGTTAGCCAAGAGCTAGGGTGTCGTCGCGCTAAAAGCTTCGGTGTCCTTTCATGAGTACTGGGATGTCGAAGGATTTTGCCTTTCGGGTGTCGCCGCACTAGAGCTATGGAGTCGTTAGCCAAGAGCTGGGGTGTCGTCGCACTAAAAGCTTCGGTGTCATCGCGTGAGTACTGGGATGTCGAAGGATTTCGCCTTTCGGGTGTCGCTGCACTAGAGCTATGGAGTCGTTAGCCAAGAGCTGGGGTGTCATCGCGCTAAAAGCTTTGGTGTCCTTTTGTGAGTACTGGGATGTCGAAGGATTTGCCTTTCGGATGTCGCTGCACTAGAGCTATGGAGTCGTTAGCCAAGAGCTGGGGTGTCGTCGCGCTAAAAGCCTCGGTGTCCTTTCGTGAGTACTGGGATGTCGAAGGATTTCGCCTTTCGGGTGTCGCCGCGCTAGAGCTATAGAGTCGTTAGCCAAGAGCTGGGGTGTCGTTGCGCTAAAAGCTTCGGTGTCATCGCGTGAGTACTGGGATGTCGAAGGATTTCACCTTTCGGGTATCGCCGCGCTAGAGCTAAGGAGTCGTTAGCCAAGAGCTGGGGTGTCATCGCGCTAAAAGCTTCGGTGTCCTTTCGTGAGTACTGGGATGTCGAAGGATTTTGCCTTTTGGGTGTCGCCGCGCTAGAGCTATGGAGTCATTAGCCAAGAGCTGTGGTGTCGTCGCGCTAAAAACTTCGGTGTCCTTTCGTGAGTACTAGGATGTCGTAGGATTTCACCTTTCAGGTGTTGCCACGCTAGAGTTAGGGAGTCGTTAGCTAAGAGCTGGGTGTCGTCGCGCTAAAAGCTTCGTGTCCTTTCGTGAGTACTGGGATGTCGTAGGATTTTGCCTTTCGGGTGTCTCCGCTAGAGCTAGGGAGTTCGTTAGCCAAGAGCTGGGGTGTCGTCGCGCTAAAATCTTCGGTGTCCTTTTGTGAGTACTAGAATGTCGAAGGATTTTGCCTTTCGGGTGTCGCCGCGCTAGAGCTATGGAGTCGTTAGCCAAGAGCTGGGTGTCGTCGCGCTAAAAGCTTCGGTGTCGTCGCGTGAGTACTGGGATGTCGAAGGATTTTGCCTTTCGGGTGTCGCCGCGCTAGAGTTAGGGAGTCGTTAGCCAAGAGCTGGGGTGCCGTCGCGCTAAAACTTCGATGTCCTTTCGTGAGTACTGGGATGTCGTAGGATTTCGCCTTTCGGGTGTCGCTGCGCTAGAGCTAGGGAGTCGTTAGCCAAGAGCTGGGGTGTCGTCGTGCTAAAAGCTTCGATGTCCTTTCGTGAGTACTGGGATGTCGTAGGATTTTGCCTTTCGGGTGTCTCCGCGCTAGAGCTAGGAAGTCGTTAGCCAAGAGCTGGGGTGTCATCGCGCTAAAAGCTTCGGTGTCCTTTCGTGAGTACTGGGATGTCATAGGATTTCACCTTTCAGGTGTCACCGCGCTACATGTAGGGAGTCATTCGCCCGAAGCTGGGGTGTCGTCGCGCTAAAAGCACTTCATTTGACTGAAATAGACACCCTAGTTTGAAAGCACTTCATTTGCGACCAAGACACCCTAGTTAGAAAGTTACGACACCCGTGTTTTATATATGCTCCTGTGTAAGTTGACTCAATACATAAGCATCAAATTCATCCATCAAAGCTTCGAAAGGTGGTACAATTCTTTCCTTATCATCTCCGGTATTAATTGACTACAAACAAGTCTGCGTATTGCTTGAAGCAGCTCTTTCCTTGACCAGATTTTTTCTTAATCTTTTTTACTTCTTCTTGACTCCACTCTTTAATCTGTTCTCTCTTGGGCGACCTTTCGTCCTAATTTGTTCAGGATCTTGAATTACAAGCTCTGTACCTGGTTTAGCTGCGCAGTTGGCATCCATGGTAATTTTAAATATAGGTGTTAGACCATCCATCACTATATTAAATGCATCTTCAGACATGGAGGCTATCTCTGCGAGCTTCATCATCCGATGACTTAGCAAACTATATCTACAATATTAACATAATATTAACGAAAATATATATTAAGACATTTCAATTAAAAAATCATCACTGCGTATCGTGATTTTCGTGTGCTTTTATCATAACCTTCAGTATTGCAGTCGAATTCGTCGAATTGTATTTCATGTCCTTGCACCATCTTTTCAAGAACTATTTATCTGGTAAACAAAATACGTCACTTTGATGAAGAACCAACAAGGCATGCCTACACAGGTACCCCTTGAACTGAAAGGATCGGCACTGGCATTGGACATCCTCAATATTTCTATCGTATGACACGATATAATCTTTGATCATCTCCTTGCCGATTCCATCGACTTCAATCCTTTCGTATGACTTTACAGAATATACAAAACAGTTGCCAGCTTCCTTGATCAATTTAGTATTTGATGCAGCCATTTCAAGGATCTCATTCTGAAATTTTTTGAAAATGCGCCTTGTATACCTTCCTGCAGCTTGTCTCTCAAAAGGTGATGATGTCTTTAGGAAAGCAATCGTTTGCAACGTCCTATTATCTTCCTCATTTTCGGCCTCGTATCTTTTTCCAAGGCATCTTCGTACTTACCTATGAACTCCGTTAGTGTAGTCTTCGAATTTATAAACCCATCGAAGAAGTGATTTATGCCCTCGCTCCTTTGTAAAGATGACATCCCTGTTCAAAATTTTATCAACAAAAAAAAGCATTGAACTCGAACATGAACCAAAGACAAACCTACGAAGAATGTATCCTTTAGGTAAACTGGGACCCATATATCCCGACATTCGTAAAGGATATTGAACCAATCTATAGACTTGCATTCTTTATATTTCTCCATAACATGTGCCCACCTTTCCTCGAATGACTGTATGGTCAATGAATCATATATCGCCTCATCAAAATCAACCATAAACTTGGGATTTGCCATGCAAATGTGGCCAATCTTTTCAGGTATCTTCTTCAATATATGCCAAAGATAAAATCGATGTCGTGTGTTAGGAAAAACTTCTTTGACAGCAGCCTCGATTGCCTTATCTTGGTCAGTTTTATGGCAATAGGTGCTTGACCACCATTTGCATCCAGCCATGCCTGAAAAACCCATTTATATGTCTCAGTGCTCTCATCAGACAACAATGCACAACCAAGCAAGGTGGACTGTCCATGATGGTTGACCCCGACGAATGGACAAAAAGGCATTTGATATCTGTTTGTCAAGTAGGTTGAGTCAAAGCTTAGAACATCGCCGAAGTATGTGCATGCCAATCTTGACCTTGGATGAATCCAGAAGACAGACCTCAGATGACCATTATCATTGAGGTCTAAGGTATAGAAGAAATTGGGATTTCTAAGTTGCATTTCGGTGAAATGAATTACCATCGACTGAGCATCTCCTTCTTTCAGCTTAGACTGACGTTCGCGACAAATGAAGTTACGAGCATCCTTCTCGGTGAAATCAATTGTCTTCTGCCCCCTTTTCTCCTTGCTATGGCAGAATATATCTGAGTTGTCGGAACATTCACAGCATGTAAATTGCTGATCTCTGCCTTCTCTGGTGTGCTGATCCTTCTATGTGACCGTAGATAACCAGTTGATGTTATGGACATCCCATGGTTATGTTCTAGAGAAACCTCATCCAATATCCACTTACCACTTGTAGCATTCAGTCTTGCTTTTATGGATGCCATACAATCAACTTTCCCAGTATCCCTATGATTCATACTCTTCTCTATTTTTCTAGATTTTCCTTGCCTCCAACACGCCAGGTGCTTGAAGCAAAGTTGTTTTTTGTTGTTGGCCCTGCTACACACTGTTGTGATTCCAAAACCAACTCGTTTCGCGTATCCATTGTAGAATGTATATACATCATCTGCTAAATTGAATTCCATTCCAGTTTGAGGAACTACAGTATCATCCACTGCATTTGGAGCAACGGGTGAAGGTGTACGGCCAGGAGTGTTATCAATTTCTTTCCGATCTTTAATTTCAGCATCATCTATGGAAATATAGGCACACAGTCATGAACAATGATATCCATAGATTTAGTTGTCAATATATCCTGACAAAGGATTAGGACACGAAGGTTAAAACAATACGACACCTATGATCTGAATTCAGAAGTTACGACACCCCAGTTTACAAAAAACGACACCGAAGCTGTAAAATTACGACACCAATTAATAACACATTGACGAAGGGCCTAACGACACCATCCCCGACTCATGCTATTACCGATACCGCAGTTGTCATCTGATGACACCCTAGCTTTAAGGCAACAACACCCGTGCGTTGACTGTTAAGGCGGGTTGGTCGTCGCCTTAAAGCAATAAGCATGGGTATCGTAGCATTGGTGCTACGGTGTCATGATGTTTCAACTGGGGTGTCGCAAAGGATTTTGGTCGAAATCTAATCCACCTGGGGTGTCGTGGGGATTCTCTCCATGGTCAGTTATAAGCACGGGTGTCGTAGCATTGGTGTTACGATGTCGTGAGGTTTCTACTGGGGTATCGCAAAGGATTTTCGGTCGAATTCCACCAGGGGGTGTCGCGGGGATTCTCTCCGTGGTCAGTTTTAAGCACGAGTGTCATCGCCTTAAAGCTAGGGTATCGTGAGATTTCAACTGGGGTATCGCAAATGATTTTCGGCCGAATTCCACTAGGGGGTGTCACGGGGATTCTCTCCGTGGTCAGTTTTAAGCACGGGTGTCGTCGCCTTAAAGCTAGGGTATCGTGAGATTTCAACTGGGGTATCGCAAATGATTTTCGGCCGAATTCCACTAGGGGGTGTCACGGGGATTCTCTCCGTGGTCAGTTTTAAGCACGGGTGTCGTCGCCTTAAAGCTAGGGTATCGTGAGATTTCAACTAGGGTGTCGCGAATGATTTTCGGCCGAATTCCACCAGGGGTGTCGCAGGGATTCTCTCCATGGTCAGTTTAAGCACGGGTGTCATTGCCTTAAAGCTAGGGTGTTGTGAGATTTCAACTGGGGTGTCGCGAATAATTTTTGGCCGAATTCCACCAGGGGTGTCGCTGGGATTCTTTCCATGGCCAGTTTTAAGCACGAGTGTCGTCGCTTTAAAGCTACGGTGTCGTGAGGTTTCAACTGGGGTGTCGCGAAGGATTTTCGGCCGAATTCCATCAGGGGTGTCGCTGGGATTCTCTCCGTGGTCATTTGTAAGCACGGGTATCGAAGCATTGGTACTAGGGTGTCACAGTATTTGGCTTCCCCACACTCTCTTCATTCTTCATTAATGGTTTCTGTTCACAAGGGCGGCGAATTCCTCCTGGGGTGTTTGCTGCCATTCACTCTTATCTCGTTGAAACCCATGGCACCTGTTGGCCCAGATGGCAACCCAAGAGGGGGGGTGAATTGGGTACTTTAAAAATTAAGCCTTTTAAAAAATTAAACTATTGATGAGAGGATATAACAATTAATTCAAGTTAAGAATAAAGAGAGAGAGACAAATGAAGCACGGCAAACACAAAGATTTTATAGTGGTTCGGTGTATCCAACACCTACGTCCACTCCCAAGATTCACTTGGGTCCACACTATAATCTCCTCGATTACAGCGAGTTGTTTTACAAGCTCACAACTCAAACTTGTTGTTTTCCCGGGATCACAACGAACCCAGCCGGTTTTCACGGGCTCACCAGCACAAAACCCAACACACAAGCTATCCTTAGCTTGTGCCGAGGTAAACTACCTCCACTAGTTCAATCCCTGATTGAACTAGCACACAAGATAAAAATATGTTTAGTACAAACAGCTCCTTTTGAGCAGATATTTCAAATAAAAGCAAAGTTTAGAAAAGCCTGTTTAGATTGATTTGAGTGCAGGCTTTTCTTCTTTTCCTCAACTCCTTTGAAGTGTGGAATCGGGCCTCAGCTCAGATTCTTCACGGATTGAATGTTGGAGTTGATTTGAGCTTTTTCTCCCTTTCTTTGAATGTTGAAAATCTCTTGATTTGATCTTGAATGGCTCTTGGATTTTCTTCTAGACTTTCTTGGATTGATGAACTTGAGCACAGATGAAGTCTCCTTTGATTTCACTCCTTTCTTTCACTCTATTTTTGAATCTCGGATTTTTCAAATGACGCTCTGTTTTTCCTCTTTCTGAAAGATTTTTCTTTTTCTCTCTCTTGATTATATATCTTTTGATTTGAAAACGGCCTCTCTATTTATAGACTCTGCAAAAATATAGCCGTTAGAAACAAAGAAATCTAGCCGTTATTGAAAAATCTTACCGTTGACGCTGAGTTGGCATTCAGAAAAATCACGCCCAGATTTGTTGGAGTCGGCTCCAACTTTAGGCGAGTCGGCTCGAAGACGCGATGCCAAAAATAGAAATATTCAGAAAGTTAAGGGTCGACTCAAGAAAATAAGGTGTCGACTCCTGACAGTCGGGGGTCGACTCATGAAAAGCAAGGGGTCGACTCGAGAAGTGCTCAGAAAAACAACTCTCTGGTGTCTGAGCGGAGTCGACTCACACAGTCATGGAGTCGGCTCGACAAATCGGGGGTCGACTCTTGAAATCACAGGGGTCGACTCGAGAAAACAGACATCTCTGTATACTGAGTGGAGTCGACTCTGAAACTCTAGAGTCGGCTCCGGAACGTATCAAAAATCAGAGAATTTTCTGATTGACTTTGAAATTCGTTCCAGATTAATTTTAAATCAATTTTTGACTTGAATATAATAAAATTGACATTAGGAATCAATTCAAGAAATGTTCCAAAAACTCATTGATTGAAATATGAAGTATAAAAATTTCTTTTTGAAAGCTTAAACATGGAGCTTGAAGTTACTTTCAATTGATTAAAGTCATACTTAACATACTCATTGATTATGAAATAAATTCATTGCTCATGTAAATAAATTCATTGCATCTTTTAATATACTCATGGCTTTTGGTAATCATCAAAATCAATAAGATTGGGGCAACAATTTCTCAACAATCTCCCCAACAATCTCCCCTTTTTGATGATGACAAAAACATTGAGTATATGCATGATTAATTAAGAATTTATTTTATTTTCATAGTTAGGCTCCCCCTGAATGAGGTAGCTCCCCCTATGAAACTCAAATAATATCCCATTCATTCAATTTATTTTTAATGTCAAAATTCATTTTCATCTAAATTGCTTTTTCATTCATTATGTGTAATGTTTAATTATTACATTCAATTATTTATTATATGCATATACAATAACATTCGTTTAATTTCTCCCATGCATATACAGTCATGTATAAAACTCTCCCCTTTTTTGTTATCAACAAAAAGGTAGAGAAGCATCAAACATAATCACATTCACGATTTAAGATATGTTTAACATGAACTGAGATTCATTGATAAATAGAGAAGTACATTCAAACTCTTCATTGAACATTCAAAACTAACTTTTCATTACATCATTATATCAAAATGTAAAACATAATATAAATTTCATTACATTGCAAAGACTAAACATCTATTACATCAAAAATGTGTCCTTACAATCCTTGTTAAATGATCTACAATGTTCTTCATTCCATCAGTTTGAAGCTTGACATAGTCTTTCAGTCTTTCATCAAAAAGTACAAGCAGTTAAAATTTTATCTTGAAGTTCGGCATTGCACTTTGCATAAGTTCACCATCTCCACAATGTCTTTAAGTTCTTCAAAAATATTCTTTAAATCACCACTTAAAGACTCAGTAGAAGAGCTAAGAGTAGATTCAATCTTGGTGATCCGATCATCTAATGAATAAAGAGTTTCTTTAAGATTCATAAATTTTTGTCAAACTCAGTCTTCAATTCTATCCTCTTGAGCATCAAGAAGACTCTTGAGCTGCTCTAACTGAAGATCTGAAAAACCAACTGATGAAGAAGATGCTGATCAAACATTGGAGCAGGGAAGGAGGAACAGGAACAGAAGAGCTAGGAGGTACAGGAGATGAATGTCTAACTGACGGTCCAGGTGCCTCAAATCAGCGGCTCTATCTTCCAAGTTTTTCCTTTCCCATCTGACCATTTTCTTCACAAATCCCATTCTATGAATAGTGGCCAAGCTATAATAATCAGTGTGTCTCAAATTTCTCATTGGCTCACTATCGGAAATGATTATCCCTTGGCTTTGAAAAATCTTAGTTAATATCATGCCATAGGGTAGACTTGATTTTCTCTTGCTCCCACAGTCGCATGTACCAAATTATCATATAGGAAGATTGATAGGTCTTCCACCACTACAGCATCCATAACAAAATGTCTCTCTCAGAACATAATCAAACCTCCCAATCTTAGGGAAAGAATCCTACTGCAAATGTTGTGGAGAAGCCTTAATTCCAAGGATAGTTGATTAGCACTTCTTCAAAACCAACAATTTCTTTATTTAACAATCTTGATAGAGCTGGGCTCCTATCATCAGGTGAAAATGTAGAAGTACCAGACACTGGAAGATTCCAAAATCTTGAAGTAAATCCACTGTCACATTTATCCTATTTCCTCTAACAGCTTACTAATCCATTATCTCCTCTTGACAATTTTTATAAAATTCTTTAACTAAGGCTGGGTAGTAGGACAATCTAAGAACATTTTCTCCCATCCCATTTCAATTAACTGTTTCCTACAAGAAAACCCTCGCCTCAAATAATTCAAAATCAACTTTTCTCCCGGTTGTAATCACTCTATCGGCTAGGGTCTACCTGAGATGTGGCCGTAGAGGAGAAGCACTCGGAGTTGAAGAGGATGAGGTGGAATCCATGCTCGGAGACGGTTCGCGAGCGGGACGCCTCACGTCTTCTTCACCGCTTCTTCCTTTTCACCCGGCCGCTCCAAGGCTAGAACCACGGGTTTTAGGGCCATTGATTTAGTGGAAGGTTAATCAAGGGATTTCTAAGGATTTGGTAGGTTGGAAAAATTTTGGAGAGATTTTGAGATTTGAGAGATAAATGAACGAGGAGTCGACTCTGCCCTAGATAAATCGACCTGGGACCACTTCGAGTCGGCTCCCGCAAAGTGTGGGTCGACTCCGGGTAGTCACAGAAAACCCGAAGTGGAGTCGACTCGCACAGAGATGGGGTCGGCTCCAGAGTTTCAGCAGAAACATGGAGTCGACTCCGATACTGACCGAGTCGGCTCCGAGACCATTTCAGAGCAAAAACATAAAGTTTCAGAGAATCTGAAATGTGTCCGGATATTGATCATAAAATTGATAAAAAAATCATTGGATTTTAATAGATCAATTATGAATTCTAGATAAGATTTCCTTAAAGATCAAAGGATAGAAAGACTAGATAATTTTTCCTTAGGGGTTTCAAATTCATTCTAATGGATCACAAATCCCTAACTCTCCTCTAAGATAACAGAATCTTTCTTCACTCAAGGGTTTTGTAAATATATCAGCTAATTGTTCTTCAGTATTAACATAATCAAGACATATTTCATTATTAGTTACATGTTCTCTTATAAAATGATATCTAATTTCTATGTGTTTTGTTCTAGAATGTTGAATTGGATTTTTTGTTAGATTAATTGCACTTGTGTTATCACATTTTATAGGTGTTTTATCAAGTGTGATACCATAGTCTTCAAGTTGTCGCTTAATCCATAGGATTTGAGCACAGCAACTTCCAGCTGCAACATATTCAGCTTCAGTAGTTGATAATGCAACTGAATTTTGCTTTTTGCTAAACCATGAGATTAAGTTACTTCCTAAGAATTGGCATGCACCACTTGTGCTTTTTCTATCTAACTTACATCCAGCATAATCAGAATCAGAATATGCAATCAAGTTCAATGTTGAGTCTCTAGAATACCATAAGCCTACATTTTTTGTTCCACTTAAGTATCTTAGTATTCTTTTAACAGCAATTAAGTGAGATTCTTTAGGTTCAGATTGAAATCTAGCACATAACAAACAGAAACATTATATCTGGTCTACTAGCAGTTAAGTAAAGTAGAGATCCGATTATACCTCGATAATATTTTGATCAACTTTCTTACCTTCTCATCTTTGTCCAATTGCATGAAGGACTCATTGGAGTTCCAAGGGGTTTGATTGAATCCATACCAAACTTTTTGAGTAGTTCCTTTGTGTACTTTGGTTTGGTTGATGAAAATCCCTTCTTTGCTTTGTTTGATTTGGAGTCCAAGGAAGAAGTTGAGTTCTCCCATCATGCTCATTTCAAACTCACCCTGCATCAACTTAGCAAATTCTTGACATAGAAGATTGTTAGTAGCACCAAAAATAATATCATCAACATATATTTGAACTACTAATAAATCTTTACTTTTTCTTTTCAAAAATAATGTTTATCAACATTTCCTCTTATAAAATCATTTTCAATTAAGAATTTACTTAATCTATCATACCAAGCTCTAGGTGCTTGTTTCAAACCATATAATGCTTTGTGCAATTTAAAAACGTGATTTGAAAATTCATGATCTTCAAAACCTGGTGGTTGTTCTACATAAACTTCTTCATTTATAAATCCATTTAAAAAAGCACTTTTACATCCATTTGAAATAAGTTGAAATTCATGTGACATGCAAATGCAAGTAATAGTCTAATGGCTTCTAATCTAGCTACTGGTGCAAAGGTTTCATCAAAATCAATACCTTCTTCTTGATTATATCCTTTTGCAACTAATCTAGCTTTGTTTCTAATTACTATGCCATTTTCATCTAGTTTATTTCTAAATACCCATTTTGATCCTATAACAGAATGATCTTTAGGTCTTTCTACTAATGTCCATACATTATTTCTAGTAAATTGATTTAATTCTTCTTGCATAGCTAACATCCAATTATTATCTTTTTCAGCTTCTTCAATAGTTTTAGGTTCAATTTGTGATACAAATGCAAGATGATTACTAATGTTTCTCATAGATGATCTAGTTCTTATTCCTTGAGATGGATCACCTATAATCAATTCCTTAGGGTGACTATAAGCATATCTCCAATCTCTAGGAAGATCTACATCATTATGATTAGTGTTAGTATCATCATCCTTAGGTGAATCATTATCTTTAGCTTCTTGCTCATGATCTGAAGATACATCAATATTTAATTTTTCAAGATCTTTCTCAATTATGTTTGTATCTTCCTCATCATCAAACTTTTCGGAACGAGTTGCTAAAGATTCATCAAAAACTACATGAATGGATTCTTCAACAACTAAAGTTTTCTTGTTAAATACTCTATATGCTTTACTAGTTGTTGAATATCCTAAGAATATTCCTTCATCAGATTTAGCATCAAATTTGCCTAAATTATTTTTACCATTATTATGAACAAACATTTACAACCAAATGCATGAAAATATCTAATGTTAGGTTTTCTATTTGCCATAGTTCATAAGGTGTTTTCTTAAGATTGGTCTATTAGGGCTCTATTTAAAATGTAACATGCCGTGTTTATAGCTTCCGCCCAAAAGTATTTGGTAGGTTGCTTTCACATAGCATGGTACGGGCCATGTCTTCTAAAGTCCTATTTTTCCTTTCAACTACACCATTTTGTTGTGGGGTCCTAGGTGCAGAAAAATTATGATTAATACCATTTTCAGCACAAAAATTTTCAAATAGGTGATTTTCAAATTCAGTTCCATGATCACTTCTTAGAGACACTATGGTAGTGTTTTTCTCATTTGTGACTTTCTTGAAGAATTTCAGGAATATCGAGAAAGTCTCATCTTTGTGAGCTAAAAATACCCAAGTGTATCTAGAGTAATCATCTACAATCACAAGACCATATTTCTTTCCTCCTAGACTTGTGGTTCTAGTTGGTCCAAAAAGGTCCATGTGAAGTAGCTCTAATGGCCTAGAAGTTGAAACAACATTTTTAGATTTGAAAGAACTTCTTGTTTGTTTTCCAAATTGACATGCATCACATATTTTGTTATTTTCAAAATCTATTTTAGGTAAGTCCTTTTACTAAATCCATTTTAATTAGTTTTGAAATAGGTGTGTGCTTGCATGACCTAATCTACGATGCCATAACCAACCAATCTCATTCATATTAGCATTATTAGCAACTAAGCAATGATTACTAGTAGACAATTTGTCTAATCAATCAAGTATAATTGCCATTTCTATTTCCAATAAAACAATGCTATTATCAATGGGATTAGAACTGTGCAGAAAGAGCTTCAAATGATACTTTAAAACCTTTATCACATAATTGGCTTATACTAATTAAGTTATGCTTCAAACCATCAACATAAAGTACATTTCAATATATGTGGAGGGAGTTATTTGAATTTTACCAAACCCCATGATTTGGCCTTTGCCATTGTCACCAAATGTAACAACTCCTCCTTCTTTTCTTCAAGGGTGATGAATTCTTCTTTGTCACCCGTCATATGTCTTGAGCAGCCACTATCAAGATACCACTTTCTCTTTGATCTTTTGGCCACAAGACATTCCTGCAAAAAATCAAACTTTATGTTTAGGTACCCAAGCTTTCTTGGGTCCTTCATGGTTAGTAGCAACAAATATTGTTCCTTTGGAACCCATATTTTCTTCCTTTAAATTTAAATTTTATTTGGTTTTTGTAAATTACATTCAAAGATTTATGCCCTTTTAAATTGCATTTAAAACAAGTGATGTTACTTTGGCTAGCACGTACAAAAATTTTTTCAAAGATTTTTGTTTTCTAAATGTATTATATCCTAATCCAGCTTATCAAAAACTGCTTTTTGACTTTCTAAAATCATGTTTAGTTTAGTAGAACTTAAGGTGAATTTATCAACAATATCTTTGTATTTTTAACTTCTTTCTTTAGATTCATTTTCTACAATTGCTGTTCATTTGATAGAGTTTGATTTGCTTTTTCAAATCTTTTCAAATTTTCTTTTCAGATTTTAGTATATTAATTTCATGAGTAAAATCATCCTTTTCTTTAAGAAATTCCTTTTCTTTTAAATCTTTAATTGCAAGCATCACTTCATTTTTCTCTTTAATTAAGTTTATGTTTTCATTTTCAGAGATTTATATTTCTTTTTCAAAATTTTAAAATCATCTACAAGTTCATTGAAAGCTTCAAATAATTCATCAAAAGCAAAATCATCACAAGGGTTTTCAGAACTTACCTCATCGTCGTCGTTCGCCATAAAGCAAATGTTGGCAACCTCTTTTTGTTCTTCTTCTTCGGAAGAAGATTCATCGCTGTCGCTCCAAGTTGCAACATAGCTTTCTTCTTTTCTTGAAAGTCTTTTTCAATTGAGGACAATCATATCTAAAGTGCCCCGGTTTCTTACATTCATAACAATCAAGGGGTCTTTCTCTTTGTCCTTGTCCTTATCTTTTTCCTTTTCTCCTTCCATCTTATTTCCAAATTTCTTTTTGTGGAAGGGTTTCTTTCTCCTCATGAATTTTTAAATTTTCTTGCTAGAAGAGCTGTGTCTTCATCATCATCCTCATCATCACTGCTGCTTCTTCAACTTTGCAGCCTTGAGGGCAATTGTCTTCTTCTTTTGATCCTCCTCCACATGTTGCTTCATTGTCAATTCATGGGTCATAAGGGATCCAAGAAGCTCCTCCAAAGGTAAAGTGTTGAGGTCCTTGGCTTCTTGGATTGCTGTCATTTTGGCTTCCCATGATCTTGGTAATGACCTAAGAATTTTGCGAACAAGTTCAGATTAGTATAGGTTTTTCCAAGACTTTTCAAACCATTAACAATATCGTAAATCTAGTATACATGCATGTTATGGTTTCAGATTGTTCCATGCTAAATAATTCATATTTATGAACAAGATATTAATTTAGATTCTTTAACTTGGTTGGTACCCTCATGGGTAACCTCTAATCTATCCCATATCTCTTTAGCGGAATTACATGTAGAGATACGATTAAATTCATTAGCATCTAAGAACAATATAAAACATTCATGGCTTTAGCATTAAGCTGTGCCATTTCCTATCATTATCATTCCAATCCCTTTCGGGCTTAGGAACAATAGTGCCATCAACAAGTGTGTGGGTGTACTAGGTCCATTAATTATAACACCCACAATTCATAATCAGAAGCTTGAATGAATATCCTCATTCTTGCTTTCCAATATGAATAGTTGGAACCATTAAATAAGGGAGGTCTATTTGTAGAATGACCTTCAGCAAATGATCCAACTTGTGTTGCCATTTGGATCTTTAGCTCTTGATCGTGTGATCAAAAAAACAAATGAGCACAAGCTCTGATACCAATTGTTGGCCCAGATGGCAACCCAAGAGGGGGGGTGAATTGGGTTCTTTAAAAATTAAGCCTTTTAAAAAATTTAAACTATTGATGAGAGAATAAACAATTAATTCAAGTTAAAGCACAATACAAGAGAGAGAGAGAGAAATGAAGCACGGCAAACACAAAGATTTTATAGTGGTTCGGTGTATCCAACACCTACGTCCACTCCCAAGATTCACTTGGGTCCACACTATAATCCCTCGATTACAGCGAGTTGTTTTACAAGCTCACAACTCAAACTTGTTGTTTTCCCGGGATCACAACGAACCCAGCCGGTTTTACACGGGCTCACCAGCACAAAACCCAAACACAAGCTATCCTTAGCTTGTGCCGAGGTAAACTACCTCCACTAGTTCAATCCCTGATTGAATTAGCACACAAGATAAAATATGTTTTACAAAACAGCTCCTTTTGAGCAGATATTTCAAAATAAAAGCAAGTTTAGAAGGGCCTGTTTAGATTGATTTGAGTGCAGGCTTTTCTTCTTTTCCTCAACTCCTTTGAAGTGTGGAATCGGGCCTCAGCTCAGATTCTTCACGGATTGAATGTTGGAGTTGATTTGAGCTTTTTCTTCCTTTCTTTGAATGTTGAAAATCTCTTGATTTGATCTTGAATGGCTCTTGGATTTTCTTCTAGACTTTCTTGGATTGATGAACTTGAGCACAGATGAAGTCTCCTTTGATTTCACTCCTTTCTTTCACTCTATTTTTGAATCTCGGATTTTTCAAATGACGCTCTGTTTTTCCTCTTTCTGAAAGATTTTTCTTTTTCTCTCTTGATTATATCTATCTTTTGATTTGAAAACGGCCTCTCTATTTATAGACTCTGCAAAAATATAGCCGTTAGAAACAAAGAAATCTAGCCGTTATTGAAAAATCTTACCGTTGACGCTGAGTTGGCATTCAGAAAAATCACGCCCAGATTTGTTGGAGTCGGCTCCAACTTTAGGCGAGTCGGCTCGAAGACGCGATGCCAAAAATAGAAACATTCAGAAAGTTAAGGGGTCGACTCAAGAAAATAAGGTGTCGACTCCTGACAGTCGGGGGTCGACTCATGAAAAGCAAGGGGTCGACTCGAGAAGTGCTCAGAAAAATAACTCTCTGGTGTCTGAGCGGAGTCGACTCACACAGTCATGGAGTCGGCTCGACAAATCGGGGGTCGACTCTTGAAATCACAGGGTCGACTCGAGACAAACAGACATCTCTGTATACTGAGTGGAGTCGACTCTGAAACTCTAGAGTCGGCTCCGGAACGTATCAAAAATCAGAGAATTTTCTGATTGACTTTGAAATTCGTTCCAGATTAATTTTAAATCAATTTTTGACTTGAATATAATAAAATTGACATTAGGAATCAATTCAAGATATGTTCCAAAAACTCATTGATTGAAATATGAAGTATAAAAATTTCTTTTTGAAAGCTTAAACATGGAGCTTGAAGCTACTTTCAATTGATTAAAGTCATACTTAACATACTCATTGATTATGATAAATAAATTCATTGCTCATGTAAATAAATTCATTGCATCTTTTAATACTCATGGCTTTTGGTAATCATCAAAATCAATAAAATTGGGGCAACAATTTCTCAACAATCTCTCCAACAGCACCCTAGTTCAAAACCCATTCATTTCCTTTGACCGCCCACTGAGATGGTGGCATGTGGCGAGTTTTCACAATAGGGGCACCGGAGCTGATAGCTCGGGCAATCGAAACACCCGCCAGGAGTACCTTAAATATGGATGGGGGAATGTGATCGTTAATCACCTTTTCAGCTGATCTTCCAAAATTTTTGGATACTGAGATGGCTTCTAGAGGTGAGGGGCGATCGACTGGCACCCATGGGAGTCGCCGCACAACGGTAACCGTCGATGCGGAGGTCTTTGCGTCGTCGCTCGCAAACAGCGAGCGACGACACAGGGCGGCCGAGCTATACCTGACCGTTTCAACGAGATAGATCGAGGTTCTGCGTCGGGCAAACAGCCAGCTGGAGGGGCAAGTAGCATCCCTCCAGCGCCAGATTGCCGAGTTAGCCCCACAGCATGGGAGGAGCTCGGCAGTGCCCGGAGAAAATGACAAGCCCCAGTGAGGGCTTCTGTACTTTTTTCTTTTCTTTTTTTTTCTTCTTGTCTTTATTTGTGTGATGAATAAAAGAAATTTTAGTGACTTTTGTGTTTGCTGCCAGACCGAAGGATAAGGGAGCTTGGATGTCGTAACTGTTTTCTGACCGATTTCATCCTGGGATGTGCTAAAGTTTTCTCTTAAGCATGAACGGGTGTCTTAGGTTTGTAACTTGGGTGTCGCGGGCCTTCTCTCCGTGGTCAGTTATAAGCACGGGTGTCGTAGAATTGGTGCTAGGTGTCGTCAGATTTCAACTGGGGTGTCGCGAACGACGACATCACCGACTCAGGCTGTTAACGATACCCTAGTTCTCATCTGACGACACCCTAGCTTTAAGGCGACGACACCGATGACTGACTGTTAAAGCGGGGTGTCGCGGGAATTGTTCTCCATACGGGGTGTCGTAGCGTTGACGCTTGGGTGTCTTAATGTTTCACCTACGGCGTCGTAGATCTTTTTTTGGGTGAACATAACTTGGGTGTCGCGGGCCTGCTCTCCAGGGTCAGTTATAAGCACGACACACCCTTTAGCATTTAAAGATACCCCATAGAAACGCTACGACACCCCGGAAAGCAACATACGAAGAACGCGAAGGTTATAAGCATGGGTGTCGTAGCGTTAACGCTAGGGTGTCATAACATTTCAACTGCGGTGTCACCAATGATTTTAGGCCGAATTCTTCCTTGGGTGTCGTAAGGTTTTAAGCATGGGTGTCGTAGCGTTGTCGCTAGGGTGTCGTGATGTTTGAACAGCGGTGTCGCGAAGGATTTTCGGCCGAGCATGACAACACTAGAGCTATATGGACAGAAAATAATGGGGAATATAGGCCGAAACACTTTGACGACACCCCAGTTCATGAGGTATAACATCCTAGTTAAAAGAGTATGACATTCGTGCTTACAAAAGTAAACTCTAAACAGTTATGACTGCCATAATGTCATAACTGTTTTATTCTAAGGAAGTTACCCGTGTATTAAATGGTTTGGTCACGCATTAACTACCTCTAACGAAAAAAAAAATTTGGTGTAATAAAGGAGCTTTACAAAGAAGTGGGAAGAAGAACTTTTTACTTCGTGCTGCGGACGACATTTCCTCCAGAAGTTTTTGTACAAAGACTCCAGTAGCCAGGTATTCCAGCCTCGAAGCTGAAATATTTTCTTTCGACCGGACTCTCAGAGCGAGGTCATGCCGAAAGCCAGAGCGAGGGCGTAGGATCGTGCCGAAAGCCAGAGCGAGGGGAAAGAAAGTTTTTCTTGCACAGATGAAATCCACGTAAAATGGCGATATAATGGAGGGAAAGGGCATTTTCGTCTGAACGCTATTTTTTAAAAAAGCGAAGCACTTTAAATGGCCGTCACGTTCAGAACGTTACATCGTAGCAGGGCCATACCGCCCGGCACGTCATCCACGTAGGCTCCACATGACCAATCAGAAGAGGCGGTGCAGCCCACGTAGGCCTTGCTGCACCGGGGACAGTGTACAAAGACTTTTCCAATAACACATGCGCTCTCCTAGACTCCTCCTCATCAGGAGGGACAAATCCAACAGTTGGCATTATGGATCTGCTTGTGTCCTACGAAAGTAGAAGTCCAGCACTTTTAATGGGCCCTGGATAAATGATTTTGGGCCTACAGAGGCCTGGTGTACGATCTGATCCAATTTCACTCTCAACAGTTCTTTTCATTCACCATTCTTTTTGGTCGCTTAGAATTATTATCCTAGTTAAAGACGGCAATTTTTTTTTTTTTTTTGGCATCTTGATGAACCAGTGCCTTAAAAGCCCACCGATCTGTCGGCCCCTAGAGGTGCTCTGCTCTAAATGAGTTGGGTTTAGCCCGTTAAATCATTCTCCAAAGGAAATGCCTTGCTATGTACCATAGAGTGGTGTAGTAAGCATGCATCAAGCCTGCAGATTAACCGTGCATTCGTGTCACTATACATGGTGCACACAAGGCTCAGTGAGCCTCGGCACACGTGGTGGCATGGGCGCATGGCCAATCAGCGCATTCGGTGCACGCTTGTGCACCACCCTTCGGTGCAGCAAATATTTTTTTTTTTTTCGAAACTAGAAAAACTCTTTGTACACTGCCTTTGATATAGGATCTGCACGGGGTGCCATGATTCACCAACGCATAGATTCATGCCTTCACGCTATCATTGTTCTCGAAGCAAGGCTCAGCGAGGCCTCCGTTTGATTAACTTATTCAGACTTCTAGGATTTTGCATGGGCCTAGCCAGGCATAGAGAAATGCCCAAAAGAGAATAAAAAACTTACAGAAGACTGCGGAATAGCAATTCTAAGATGATCTTGAGAACTGCAAGCATTCAAAGAAATCAGACTGCACTTTTCTCCTCTAATGCTTAATAATCCTGGTATTTAAGCTGATTCCTTTGTCAAGGGAATGGAACCGAACTTTAGCTGTTGCCTTCAAACTCCAATTGCCATGGAGATGGGATCGGTTGATTTAGAAGTACCAGCGACATCAAACTCCAGTACGTTGCCATGTGATGCACTCCTCTTTCACTCTCTTAGCTGGAAAGAGAGCTAAGACTTGTTTGATCTCACGTCGGGTTAGTTTCCTGATCAGTAATTGTTACCTGGATGACCTGGTTCACTAATGGGAAGTAATGTGGGCTTGTTTTGCTGGAAATCAAATTGGCTCGCCCTCCTGAAACCAGGAATACTAAGAAGACAATGGTCTGCAATGATGGCTCTTGCTAATCTGGCCTCTTGGACAGAAATTTGCTAGCACCTTGGCTTTCTTAAGCTGTACGACCTTTCACAGACGGAGACCACATTCAAGACTTCAATCCCTTGAGGCTAGTCTTGGAGAAAATACCATACGTGATTCCTCTCTTCACACCACGGCCACAGGTCTTAAGAAACAGAAACATGGTACTTTAAAATCTCGTTTAAGAAAAAGATCAGACAGAAAAAGTTGAACAGCTAATTATTTAGCTCTTATTATTTCTTTCACCAATGGTCTGCAGCATGTCTTGTGCTTGCTGTTAACAAGAGGTACAGTGGGAGAAGACATCATTCAAGTGGCGTCGGCTTTCGCTTGGACCCTAGTAACGTAAACTCTGACTCGGTCCTTCTGGGGGCCTAGAGGTCACTGCTCCAGCCTAGATAGAGTGCAGGGGGGTATACAGTCGCCAGGCGGAGCCAGAGCCTCTCCTGGTCCAAGCGGACAAATGTTTTTTTTAAAAAAAAAAAAATCCTTCAATGCCATCAAGCACCTTCACAATCTATTCCCTTGGAAAATTCCCTTCAAGACAGTCAATAAAGCTTCCCTTGGCTTACACAGAACATAGTTCTATGTTTAAATACATCATGTGAGAATCGGACATTTAATTTTATTCTTTAGAGGGCCCTCAAGCCCTCTGTCATGAGCTTACCCTCTCCTCCCATTTTCAGACTTCTGTGTTTATTTGTGTTGGGCCCATGGCCATTTATTTAGCCCATTATAGGGCTAAAAGGGAGCGCCTCTCTTTATCACATCAGGTGAGAAAAAAAAAGTGTCGTGGAAAATTGTGGAGGAGGAGACTTTCTAGAGGACTTCCAGAAATTCGTGAGATATTTCTTGCTTTCAGATCATGTCCAGACGGTGTTTTTCGTAGGAGAAGACATGCGTTTTCGTGGGAGCTTGGGAGTGCAGCGAAGCGTCATCCTTCTTATGAGAGGTGGATTCCAAGAGAAGAAGAAGAGAGGGAAAAAATAAGAGGTAACGCAGGAAACCGTATCTTGGTGACGCAATCCTTATATCCTATTATTCTTTTATGATTGTTTCTCAAGTCCAGACAAGGGACTTTGAGACTTGAATATTTATTATTTTATAGTGGATCTTCTTCTTGGGTTGCCCATGTTTTTTTTCTTTATCTTGAAGGGATTTTCACATAAATCTTGGTGTTTCTGTGATTGTATGGTTTACGCATTTTATTTATTATTCCGCTGCATATTATGGTCTGCTAGTATTTGCTTGTATACAATTTTTTTTCCATCAATTTGATGCTTCTTCTTTCTATTTGTTAAAAGCATGATGCATATTGGACTTTTGCAATCTTGTGGTTATCCAACATAACATCAAATTTCTGGTTGGTTGCTGGACTTCAAGATTTGCCACCCCAAGATCGATCATACCTTCCTTCTTCCATTATAACAAAGCAATTTTTGTTAATCGTAAACTGGATCTGGCATGGTTAAAGCTTAGCCAGAGCTAAATAGGATTTGGGATTGCATGTAGCAGATACAAATCATGTCCTCTTTTTGTAAAGAATCTCTCTCTCTCTCTCTCTCTCTCTCTCTCAGTTGAAAGTATTGCCGCCGAATCATTGCTGATGTGCGTCGGGTGAGAGGAGAGCTTCGTGGACCTTCAGAGGAGTGGTAGGATCATCTCCGTCGACTGAGAACCTACAAGAAAGTTTCAGACCGGTGGTTCCGATGGGGACCCTCCGACGCTCAAGTCAGTGATGCGAGGAACAAAATTTCTTATTAGTAAGATTTGAGAGAGAGTCCCCCCCTCATTGGGGGTCGGCCCTTATATACCTGTTTGGGGTCCTCTTATCCTTCCGCGATTACAGCCAGATCTATCTCCTGTTAAGATCGACTTCGTTGGTTGGGCGGGTTGTTAGACACATTCCGTGGATATCGGCAGGTGCGCAGTATCTGTAGCCGCCCGTGATCTCGGCAAAAGGTAGGCGAGTGGGCTGCATGGTGGTTTAAATCCGTTCAGCATTAGAATCTGGCTTCATGGCTGAAATTATGTTAAGGGTTGAGGCCAGAGCCGAAGTCGGAGCCGAGACCGAGGTAGAGAGCCGATGCCGGGGCCGAGGCCGAGGCCAAGAGCCGATGTCGGGCCGACCGAGACCAGGAGCCGATGCCAGGGCCGAGGCCGAGGCCAGGAGTTGAGATCGAGGTCGAGCCTTAGGCTGGAACGAGACCGAAGCCGAGGCCAGGACTAAGGCTAAGGCCGAGCCGATGTCGGGGCCGAGGCCGAGGCCAGGAGCCGATGTCGGGGCCGAGGCCAAGGCCAGGAGCCGATTCCGGGGCCGAGAGCCGATGCTAGGAGCCGGTTGAGATTATTACCCTTTCGAAGGCTGTGCACACTGTTACCATGCCGCAGAAGGTGTGATTAGCCACATCAGATGCCCCCCACCCCTGAGATGGAAGGGCACATACTCGCCAATGAAAGGGGTGTTAGTATTCGTAGTACCTCCTGGTGGCCATCCTGGTGTCATCTCATCCTTTTGGGTTGTTGGGATTGGGCAGGATTTTTCTTGGGCGTGGAACCATGGAAAGGCAGGTGCCATCATTGCGGTGAGGTTACCGCTGTTCCTTCATAGGCGGTGTCCCTTGCGTTCTGCGCACCAGGCGGGCACTGAAGTGATCTCCAATAACAAGCAGATGGCCGATTCAGAGGCAGGCGGGATGATTTGAAACACGAGTATAAAAGAGAGTTGCCCTGGGTTCCGAGTCGCTTCCACTGCTTTCGTCTTCCCTGCCCTGATTGTTCGAGCTTGTTCATCTTCCATCACCCGAGCCCTCCATTGCTGACTTTCGACCTTCAATCTCAGGTTAGTTCTGTCTCCATGGCCTCCTCATCTCTTTCGTGTTCAATTTTTGATTCCATGGGCTATTCTCCCAACCCTCCTCAACCTTCCCTTCTCCTCCGCTCAGTTGGTCCTCCTCTGCGGGGGCGCTCCTCGAGGAGCGGCGGTCTGCGGGGTGACCTCGCACCGAAAATCCCAGCCACCGACGGGCTCGTGCCCAGCGTCGTCGACCACCGCCGGCCCCTCTTCCCTTGCGAGGCAGTCCCCCGAAAGGACTGCCTCCGTTATGACTGCCAAGAGATAATTAATCTCAGGGCTCAATACCAAATTCCCACTGACCTTTGTCTCTACCGGCCTTTACTGAGGATAGAGTAACCTCTTCCTATCCGGACCAGGTTGCCCTTTATGAACATTATTTCAAGGTTGGCCTTCGCATTCCCGTTCACCCATTCATATTAAACATACTAGATTAGTACTCTTTAGCTTTGGCACAGCTGGTCCCAAATTCTATCCGAACCCTTGTTGGTTTCTTGATACTATGCCATTTCCATGGGTTCGAGGCTAGAATTTCACTCTTTCGCTGCTTCTACACCCTTAGAAAATAATCAGGATGGTGGTCCTTTGCTCCTAGACCTTTCAGATCCCTTAAACTGTACCTTTCTTCCTCCATCAAAGGTTGGAAAGATAGATTTTTCTTTGCCCAAATCGGGGGTGTGAGGACCGAATGGGAGGTTCCCAATACCGAGCCGAATAAGAACCCATCAGTACTTCCAAAGGACCGAGAGGCATTCGAGCAGTTGATTACTGCCGACGTCCCCCGATGCAACCAACTGCTATCCGAAGGGAATCTTCGGCTAGCAGGCCTTATTCCTAGCGATGGTGAGCAGCAAACCTTTTCATTCATTCTTGCTTTCCTCCCCTTTTCCTCTTGACTTAAGCTTTTTGATTTACAGCATGGCACCATTGCTGCATAGGATAAGACAAGCCGCTACAAGAAAAGGAAGGCCAGAGTGGATGGGCCCCCTCGACCCCGTCGAAAAAAGGGCCACCATCAAAATTGTTAAGAGAACCGAGGCCGGAGAGGCCTCAGGAAGAAACGAGGCGGAAAGGGCCAAAGCTGGAGAGGCCTTAGGAAGGGATGAGGTGGAAAGAGTCGAGGCTGGAGAGGCATCAGGAAGGAATGAGGTGAAGGAACGACCTTGCTCGCCTTTACTAGCACCGCCCCCATCTCCCATCGATCTTATCGGGGCCTCCCCAAGGCAAGAAACCGAAGCACCGCCGCCGCCGTCCGCTATTCCAGAGGTGGATCGGCCGCTGGGCCGATTCCAAGGTCACCCTGTCCGATGAAGGGACAGGGGTAGAGTCTTTGCGGGCTGAAGCACCAAAAACATCGGTGGCATCCGACCCAGTGCCGATGGCCACCGGGGCCGTAGAGGAGGACGAGGCCGACGCGCCCTTCTTTTAGTCGATCCTACTGCATCATAGCCGCTGGGCCGAAAGGACGATGACCCAGGCTTTCGTACCAGAGATCCTCAGTTTTCTTCAGAATCAAAAGACCTTCACATTTTTTCGGGAGGCATCTGTAGCTCACTTCTGGGTAAGTACTTTCCCAATGCTAACCTTTAGAACCACAACTCTCACCTAACTCACGAATGATCTTTATGCAGGCGCTAAATTCTTTGACCGCCGTTAGGGGCCTTTTGTCTCAGGCCGAAGCCACCATCAACCAGTCGTGAGAAGAAGAAAACCAGGCCCGGGCCAGGGCCGACGAGGCTAATGCCGCTCTGAGGTTGCCCAAGCTGAAGTGGCCTGGGCGCAGAGGGCCGAAGCCGAGGCCGAAGCTGCCTGTTTTAGGAATTTGGCCCGGGCTGAAAAGGCAGAGGAGGCGCTGGAAGTGGCTCAGCGCCAAGCGGCCAATGAGCTTGATAATGCTCAGGTGGCCGAGGAAAAGCAAAGGATGTCCGAAGAGAAGCAAAAAGCTGCTGAAGTGGAGGTATATTTGCTGAAGCACCGACTACACTCTGCCACCATCGAAATAGGAGTGGTCGAGGAGCGGACCGAAAATGCCAAGGAAATCGCTCGCCGGGCCGATGCTGAGATTGTCGATCTGAGGGCGGCAGTGACCAAGGCCGAGAAGAAGGCCGCCGAGGCTGAGAGGAGGGCCGGAGGCCGAAAAGAAGGCCGCCGGGGCTATAGAGGATTTTAGGAAGTCTGATGCTTTCAATAAGGAGCTGGCCAAACTACTGCTTTTGCATATGATGGCGGCTTCCAAGATTGCAAAGAGAAAGTACGAAGACTCTACAACCTTGAAGGGATTGAAGAGCTGGAGCCGGATGAGGTTCCCAAGGATGATGGTCCAGCTCCGGCCGAACCATAGTTTCTTTCTTATTTTCTTGTCTTTTACCTCCAATTGTACTAAGTCTGACTTGATCGGCAATTTTGTAACTTCATCAATGGAAACTCTTCGTTCAATTCTTAATTTGATTTGCATCGTAGCCAGTTATTAGTGAATAAGATGATATGAATAAACCAGCGTGAGTCAATTACGTAATAGCCACGGTCAATGTCGTAGGCAAGCACAGCTGATAATCGTGCTAAAGTACACGACCTTATGGCCTTGGCAAATGATCTTATGCTGTTGGCCGGTACAAAGGCTAGAAGAACCGGAGTGTAGAGCCGATGCGAGGTCGATTAAGGGGCAGACCAGGTACCTATAATTACCATCATGAGACCGAGCAAAGCGCTGACACTGCTGGGCCGATGTGATGACACGAGATTGGGCTGTATTGGTGAAGAGCCAAACTCCGAGTACCACACGGAGTCAGACTTCGTGCGCCGATGCAGTCAGGCTAGAGTGCCGACACAAAGTCGGGCTTCGGGTGCCGACGTAGAGTCGAGCTTCGGGTACCGATGCGGAGTCAGGCTTCGGATGCCGACGCGGAGTCGAGCTTCTGGTGCTGACGCGGAGTCGGGCTTCGGGTGCCGACGCGGAGTCGGGCTTCGGGTGCCGATGCGGAGTTGGGCTTCAAATGCCGATGCAGAGTCAGGCTTCAAATGCCGACGCAGAGTCGGGCTTCAGGCGCTGACGCAGAGTCGAGCTTCAGGTGCCGATGCAGAGTCGGGCTTCGAATGAGAAGCAGGATCACTCAAAGACATAGGTTAGTGAGAATGAATATTATTCTAGCAGACATACTCAAATTAGGGACAGTAACAAGCTATTGATAGTACCGACATAGGTTGTCTGCATTCTAAGTGCGGGGGAGAGGCTTCCCATCTAGCCCCTCAATTTTGTACGCTCCGTGGTAGAGTACCTCCGCGACTCGATAGGGTCCTTCTCATTTCGATGCTAGCTTGCCTCCTTTAGTCGGCTTTGAGACTTCGGCTCGTCGGAGGACTAGGTCTCCTGGTAAGAATGCCTTGGGACGGACGCGAGTATTGTAATACTTGGCCGTTCGCTGTCGATAAGCTGCCATCCAGAGTCGCGCTTGATCTCGTAATTCTTCCACTAGGTCAAGGTCGGCCCGCAACTGGTTTGGGTTGTCCCCCTCGTTGTAAAAATCCATCTAGGGGCTCGGGGTGCTTATCTCCACAGGAATAACAGCTTTGGATCCAAAGACTAGGCTGAAGGGAGTCTCTCCGGTAGGGGCTCGCAACGTTGTGTGGTAGGCCCACAGTACATTGGGGAGCTCCTCCACCTACCATCCTTTGCAGTTATCTAGCCGGGCTCTAAGTTCTTGAAGAATAATGCGGTTGGTTACCTCAGCCGCACCATTGGTATGGGGATGTCCTATGGAGGTGAACCGCTGATGGATGCCTAGCTCGGCGCAGAACTCTCGGAAGGCCGTGTTGTCAAACTGCCGGCCATTGTCAGTGAGAGAGTATGCGGTAGTCCAAACCGGCACACTACAGATTTCCAGAAAAAGGATCTCACCTTGCCCTCAGTGATCTTGGCGAGTGCTTCGGCCTCGCTCCACTTGGTGAAATGGTTGACGGCTACCAGCAGGAATTTGCGTTGACCAGAGGCTGGAGGAAACGGTCCCAAGATGTCCATACCCCATTGGGCGAAGGGCCAAGGTGCAGCCAGGGGGGTCAGCTGGGATGCCGGCTGCCGCTGGATGTTAGCATGATTTTGACAACTATCACATTTCTTGATGTGCTCGGGCGCATCCTCCCTCATTATCAGCCAATAGTATCCTTGCTGGAGGGCTTTGTACGCCAAGGCTCTGCCCCCTAGATGACTTCCGCATATTCCCTCATGGATTTTTCGCAAGATGTAATCTACTTCTGCGGGGCTAACGCATCTGAGGACCGGGTATGAGAACGACCTTTGGTAAAGCTTTTTGCCCATCATTAGAAACTTTGGGGCCCGTCGCTTGAGTAGCCTAGCCTCAGTCGAGTTTTCAGGGAGGACGCCGTCGGTAAGATACCGAATATAAGCGTCCATCCAAGAGGGCTCCTGCTCGACGGGCAGGGCCTCTTCTGTTGCTTCAATGCTTGGGGCTTCCAGTTGTTCTACAAAGGTTCTTCCCAAAGTCCCGCCAGCCGAGGTGGCTAGTTAGGACAGTGCGTCAGCTCTGGCGTTCTCCCTTCGAGGAATGTAGCTGACGCTAAAGTGGGCTAAGGGAGAGGCTTGTGACTATACCATACTTAAGTAGCGGGACATAGTAGGATCCCGCACCTCATACTTCCCTTTAATTTGGCTGGTGACTAGCTGGGAGTCAGTGAATACTCTAAGGCATTTCACCTCGAGCTCTCGAGTCAATTTATCCCAGACAGTAGGGCTTCATACTCAGCCTGATTGTTGGTGGCCAAAAAGAGAAAACGGAGGGCGTACTCGGTCACAACTCCATCTGGACTAGCCAGGATGAGGCTTGCTCTGCTCCCTTGGGAATTTGACACTACGTCTATGTGAAGGATCTAGTCATCCCCTCCTTCGGTTCCAGGACCCAAGGGGTTTGCATAGGACTCTTCTGGTTGCTCCTCAACTCAAGTGCATTCGATTAGGAAATCTACCAAGACTTGAAACTTCATGGCCGACCTGGGATGGAATGATAGGTCGAATTCTTCCAGCTTGAGTGCCCACTTCGCCAGCTAGCCAGAGGTGTCAGGACGAGAGAGGATCGCCTTAAGTGGTTGGTCTGTGACTATCACAATTGAATGAGCTTGAAAATAAGATCGGAGGCGCTGGGCAAAATAATCAACGCGAAGATAATCTTCTCAACTCTCGAATATTTGATCTTCGCGTCATGAAGCACCTTGCTGGTGTAATACACCAGCTTTTGTGTCCCATCGGCGTCCATGCAAACTAGCATGGAGCTGACAGCTTCGGGAGAAGCCGCGAGGTACATAAGAAGTTCTTCTTCGCCCCTCGGCTTGGACAGCAGTGGCGGGGTGATAGAAACTCTTTCAGTCCCTCGAAGGCCTCCTGGCACTCCCTTGTCCATTTGAAGTCGTTGACTCTATGCAGTGCCTTGAAGAAAGGCAAGCATCTCTCAGCGGACTTGGACAGAAAATGGTTCAAGGCCGCCACCCTTCCGGTTAGGCGTTGGACTTCCTTTTTGTTAACTAAAGACCTCATGTCTAAAATGGGTTGGATCTTGTCAGGATTTGCTTCAATCCCACGTTGCGTCACCATGAAACCCAAGAACTTGCCTGCTGTTACCCCGAAGGCACACTTACGGGGTTCAGTCTCATCTAATATCGACGGAGGTTGCCGAAGGTTTTCGCCAGGTCAGCAACGTGATTAGTGGTATGGATGCTTTTGGTCAACATGTCATCCATGTACACCTCCATGTTGCGTCGATATGGTCTTCAAAGATCTTGTTCATTAGCCTCTGGTAAGTGGCTCCCGCGTTCTTCAGTCCAAAAGGCATCACCTTATAACAATATATTCCTTCTCTGTTACAAATGAATTAGCTTCCTCGTCGGCTAGGTTCATCTTGATTTGGTTGTATCCCGAGAAGGCATCCATGAAGCTTAGGGTTTCATGTCCAGACGTAGCGTCCACCAACTGATCAATCCGAGGCAGCGGAAAGCTATACTTGGGGCATGCTTTGTTGAGGTCAGTAAAGTCCACGCACATCCTCCAACTTCTATTAGCCTTACGGACCATTACATCATTGGCTAACCACTTTGGGTAATGGACTTTTCGAACGTGGCCCGCAGCTTCCAGTTTGCGGATCTCTCCATCTATGGCCAACTGTCGGTCTGGGGCAAAGCTTCTCTTCTTCTGCCGGATAGTTCGGCATCCTGGTTTGATGTTGAGTTTGTGATGATTACCTCCTCAGGAATGCCCGGCATGTTGGAGGACGACCACGAAAAAAATGTCAGAGTTCGCGCACAAGAAAGCAAGGAGTTGATCACGTGCTCCCTCCGAAGTAATGCCACAAGCTGGATGGTTCTCGTCGGGTCCTCTCCCAATGAAGGTTAGCAGATGCTCAGCTGGCTTCCCTCTTTTTTCCAATTCCCGGGGGTCGAACGGCTCAGGCGCGGCTGCTGGCTTCAACTCTTGCGGACTGGGGGCCAAGTGATAGCAGAGCGGTAACGGGCTTCGTTCTCCCCTCATCTCCCCAACTCCTTCATCAATAGGAAACTTTATAAGTAACCTTTTAGTAGAGATAACAGCATCCAACAGGTTTAAACCAGGCCTCCCAGGATAGCATTATAAGCCAGCGGGATCCAGACCACCAGGAAATTTATGGCAACCGTGCTTTGACACGGCGGAGTTCCAGCTGTGACAGGAGAGTGATCTCTCCTTCGACCCTCACAGAATTCCTGGTAAAACCCATCAAGGGAGTGGTGATGGGTCAAGAGAAGAGTTAGACAGGTTCATCCGAACAAAGGCTTCGTAGCTCAAAATGTCAATAGAACTTCCACTGTCTACTAAAATTCTCTTTACAGGGTGTTTAGCTATTGTCATAGATATGATGACACTGTCATCATGTTTGTTAACTACCCATCTAAATCTTTCTAAAGAAAGGAATTACAGAATCTAACCCCTCATGCTGCCATTTTGAATTGCTGCCTGCCCCCCAGAAAATCATAGGTATCATCTTCTCCGTCGGGCATTGTCCATGCCGATCTGAGGTGCGGGAGGCGCCATTGGGCCCGGGGCAGTAGGGTTTCCTCTTCGGACGAACTTGCCCAAGTGACCTTGCTGGACAAGCTCTTCAATAGTCTTCTTCAATAGGTGGCAGTCTTCAGTGTCATGACCGTAGTCCCGATGGTACCAACAATAGAGTTCCTTGCTGCGAGGAACCCCTGGCTTCATGGGGATGGACACCGAAGGTAGGGCTCGTCCTCAATCTCTAACAAGATGTGAGATATTGGAGCGAGAGAGGAGTGAAATGCTCCTTGGGAACGAGTGTTTGAGGCTGGTTATCTAAGCAACGAGGTGGCTCAGGCTTTCTGGATCATCCTCCAGCGGGTTCCGTGGATATTGGCTTCTTGCTGGAGCCTTTGTCGGCCTCTCTCCTGAAAGAGTCCGCCTTGTTGGCTCGAATATACTTCTGCGCTCGGCTTAGCAATTCGGCATAGGAGCTGGAGGCTTTTTGTTCAGGGAGTAGGCAAATATGGAAGGACGAAGTCCTCGCTTCAGGGCTAGAGTGGCTACGGAATCCTCAAGGTTATAAACCTCAAGCGTGGCTTCCTTGAATGGGTGACAAGTCCTTCAGGGTCTTGCCACTCCTTTGCTGACGGCGAACAGGCTATCAGCCACCCGAGGGATCTTCGGTATGCATCAAAGTGGGCTAGGAAAGATCGCTCGAGTTGCCTGAAAGAGTTGATACTGCATGGTAGTAGATGGAATACCATGCACGCCGCCTTCCGAAGCGTGACCGGGAAGGCGACACAGAGAAGAGAGTCCATTGTCCCTGGACTTGCATGAGGACCTTGTAGCTCTTCAGGTGATCCAGGGGGTCCGTTGTTTCATCGTACGGGTCCAACTGGAGAAGACGAAACCAAGGTGGGACCGGTTCCTCCATAATGTGGCGAGAGAGCGGGGGACGGTGGTCGTAGTCCATCCCGTGCGGGTTGGTGATTCTGCGGCTAAGCTCCTCCAACCGTTGATGATACTCATCCAGCCGTTGCTTGGCCCGACGAGCGGCCTTCCTGTTGGTGTCCTCTTTTAGGAGTCGGAAGATGAAGACGGGGAAGGTTGTCGGTGCAAGGAGTGCACGTGCCTTGGTTCTTTCTCACCACGCCGCCTGTGAGAGTGATCGAATGGTGGGAAAGAGACCGTCGTCACTTGGAGGTCTTCCGGCGATGAGGCTTCTGGGGCGAGTGGTGGAAGGCCTTAGGAGGGGTCCTGCCCCAATGGGGTTGACTAGCTCCAAGGCCTTCTACATGCAGCGGAGGGGTTGAAGTGGCGTAGGCGTAGCGGTGGAACCCTGCTCCTACAGTCCCTGCACCACCACTATAAGATCTTGCACCTGATGAGTCAGGGCATCGAGCCGATCGGCCTGGCTAGCCTGCGGCTGCATAGGAGGCGGAATAGGGAGGTTGGCCTCCGACTGTTCGGCCCGCGGTTGCCTAGGAGGCGGATAGGGATTGGCCTCCGACTGTTCAGCCCACTGTAGGCATCCCGCAGCTTGGCTGAAAAGTGTCTTGTGCTCGGGTAATCGCCATCTTCTTCCTTACAGAGGTCGAGGGGTCGCAGATGCATGAGGGTAAACGTTGTCTGCCGTGGCCCCCCTACCTGGCGCGCCAATCTGTTACCGCCGAATCATTGCTGATGTGCGTCGGGTGAGAGGAGAGCTTCGTGGACCTTCAAAGGAGTGGTAGGATCATCTCCATCGGCTGAGAACCTACAAGAAAAGTCTCAACCGGTGGTTCTGGTGGGATCCTTCGACGCTCAAGTCAGTGATGTGAGGAACAAGAATTTCTTATTAGTAAGATTCGAGAGAGAGTCCACCCCTCATCGGGGGTCGGCCCTTATATACCTGTTCGGGGTCCCTTTTACCCTTCCGCGATTACAGCTGGATCCTATCTCCTGTTAAGATCGACTTCGTTGGTTGGCGCCGGGTTGTTAGACACGTTCGCGATATCAGCAGGTGCGTTGTATCTGTAGCCGCCCGTGATCTCGGCAAAAGGTGGGCGAGTGGGCTGCGTGGTGGTTTAAATCCGTTCAGCATTAGAATCTGGTTTCATGGCTGAAATTATGTTAAGGGCTGAGGTCGGAGCCGAGACCGAGGCTGAGAGCCAATGCCAGGCGAGGCCGAGGCCAAGAGCCGATGTTGGGGCCGAGACCGAGGCCAGGAGCCGATGCCAGGGCGAGGCCAAGGCCAGGAGTGAGATCGAGGTCGAGCCTTAAGTCGGAAACGAGACCGAAGCCAAGGCCAGGACCAAGGCTAAGGCCGGAGCCGATGTCAGGGCCGAGGCCGAGGCCAGGAGCCGATGTTGGGGCCGAGGCCGAGGCCAGGAGCCGATTGGGGCCGAGAGCCAATGCTAGGAGCCGGTTGAGATTATTACCCTTTTGAAGGTTGTGCATACTGTTACCGTGCCACCAGGAGGTGTGATTAGTTACATCAGAAAGTATAGATGCAGGCAGGTCACATAGGCACGGTCTATTGAGAGCAATTTTGATTTGGACATTTGGACATGTGAACTTAATGGTGGAGACTCGGCATCACGGGTTGGACTAGTTTAGCATCTTTGATAACTGGTAGCGATGATTGCCCAAGAAAATTTGGGCACGACCGACTTCTCCTAATGTTGGATAGGGACTGGTGAATTTGATGAGGGTAGTTGTGTCCAACCCACTGATTTGAAAAGGGTCTCTCTCCTCTGGGTTCATTGAATTTTGGAGAAGGTTCATTAGAAATTGATTGCAGTCTGCCGCCTTCGTGCTTTTGACCAATTTAACTATAATCAGTGAGACCAAACCACCGACCTAACTTTAGGAATAGATATTTGTCATCTGAACTAGTGATATTGAGGCGTATATGGATCCACGATGAACACAAGTAATCTGTGGGCTCCTGGTTTAAACCACATAGTTTTTTTCAAATTTACGATCACTTTAATGTGGGTCATCACCCACGATAGTTTGATCTGATCAAAAGGAGTTGGTAAAAAGGAGTCTGCACTTGCAAACATTCTTGAGCAATTCCTTGGTGTTGTGTTCCCTTCACATGGATTTGGTCAATTTTTTCCCTAGTTGGTTGCACTCAAACTCCGAATTGGTCTAGGTGCTAATGCAGAGCTTAAGCTTAGTCTGAAGTATGGAGTACAGCACTTCTAATACTTGCCAATAGGTGCTAATGTACTTTAAACTTAGTTTGAATTATTTCTGTAATCATTAGTGTTACACATTAAAAAAAAAAGTTCTTTCTTAAATCCTTGCAATAAAAGAATGAAGTGTAGCTAATGACTATTATAACAAAGTAAAACTATACCAAATTTAATAGAAACTAGCAGGTCTATGAGTGAAAATTTTGATAATTAAATATTTAATTTTTTCTTATCATATAAGACAGTGTGTGAGCGAAAGGAATACATTTACTGATTTTTTTAAAAAATTTCTAATTTAGAAGGGCATCAAATTTTAGTTAAATTTTTGTATTAGTATTCAACTAATTCTAGCATATTTTTTTATTATCAAGTTCTACTCTTAATATGATCTTGTATTGAGTTTATATATATTTTTAATTTATTATAAAAATTAATTTTGAGGTATTAATAAAAAATATTTTTAGTGAATATTTCTTTTTTTCTTTATCGGCGAAGGATTCACCTATCCAAATTCTTTCAACCTGGCCTGCCTAACATTTTAAGTTTAATTTCTGTTCATCGAATTAGTTCAATACAAATTCAATCTATTAAATGACTAATTTTTCCGTATGATAGAAGTGTAGCTTGGCTTCTGAACTACGGCTGGGTGCCAATGTTTTAAAAATTAGATCGACAATAAACCAAACATTTGGATTGTGAACAATTTGGATTGTGGAACAATCGGTTCGATCGAATAAACTGGTTTGATCAAACCAATATCATAATTAATTTTTATTTAATAATATAAAAATAATAAAATATAAATATTAAACTATAAAAAAATATCTTTAAAACGTATATACATGTTCAATAAAATTTTATATAACATTAAAACTATAAAAAATATCTTTAAAACTATAGATGGGTTATTTCTAGGTGCAAATCAAAGAAAAATTAAAAATAAAAAAAAACCTAATTTTATTTATCAAAACTAAAAATTTAAAAACTAGGTTAGCTCTTCAGAATCCGTCGGATCAATTTTTTTTAATTTTTATTATTAACTTTAATAATAAAATTAGATTGGATGATTGGTTCTGATTGGATAGGTTGGATCTAATTTTTAAAGCCATGCTGGGTGCAAGGGAGCCGGCCTGCTCTCACCTCCCCTGTTGCTGTCACATTATTTCTTGTTTTTATAAGTCAGAGGTTACTGCTGCGGCGTTTGCTACTGTTGCTGGAACGAGCACTGCTGCTGCAGCACGGAAGCTCATCATGTTATTGTTACCACTTTGCCTTGAAATTATTTGGACCGGAGATCACTATTCATGGCATCAGGTCGATGCTTCATAGACCCACCAAAATACGTCGCCACCACCCTGGCAGGATATCACAGTAGAAGTTTACTGTAAATTTATGACATGGGGACCAAACCTTTCTCGTTTTTTCAGTGAAATTCCCTCAGAAGAGCATGTCTCCATGTCCACCAATATGTCCATTTTGATCTGACGCATAAACAGTAACAAGTCATTTATAAAGGCACTGCTACTGTTTCAACTCTTAAATTCCATCAAAAAGATGTTTGAACTCTCAAAAACTTTTGATGTTCATGTGTCTAAACTTTTTCTCGCATTACTTTTATTTTTTTCCCTAAATGGCATAGCGAAAGCATTGCAAAAGTTCATTGATGAGGTTGACATGTCATGGCATCACTATTCATTGTTGGAAAAAAATGTGTTTAATCCATGTCTATCAATCATTCCTCCAGAATCAGTATTAATTTCTGAAGTAAAACTTTTTCCAAAGATAAATTGCTACCAGTGTACTGATATAAACATGTCCTTGAAAAATTGTAAAGTTGCTCAAGTTCCTCTCTTGCACCTATCTCCAACCACTCACTCCCTCTTTCCAAGCTTACACTCCACCATACTTACCTTCCTGAAATCTCTCATCTTTTTACAAACTCTGATCACACTTTTACTCATTTGAGGTGTTGATAAATCTTGAATCTGATTTTTTTTTTTTTTTAATGTGCCCCTGAACATGGTCTGCATGCTAGTTTTATTTTTTTCGATAAAATGATGTGTTGGCAACCATTTATTCTTTCATAAACTGCATCTCTCTTGGATTTTGCCATGCGAGAGAGCACCTTGTATTATTGATTATAAAGCTGCTTTTGATGATTAATATAAATTTTATCAAGTGGCAATAGAGGAATCTTATTATTTTAGTAGTTCTGCTTTCTTGTTAAAATCGATGAATGATTCTTTTAGATCCTGAACAAGTTGGATACTACAAGGTTTAAGATAACATTGGTTCAAATTTCAGCCATTAACAATGGAATTTCTAAAGGTCCCAGTGGACACTTTTTCTGATATAAGTGCGCGCACACAAGAGACAGAAACATATAATAGCCGAATATCAGCTACATAAAACTCCATTTACTTCAAAACAAATCGGCCTTGGGTCTAGATGCAGAGTTGGATGCAGCCACATGTGTTACAAGATCTCTAGGTGGAGTTTTCTTGAATTGTTGTTTCTAGTTGTGGTTAGCTGGAAGGAAGATAAGGTAGCACGCTTTAAGGAAAAGTTTGAAATTTTGGACCACCTGATGTTTAAAGAGGTAGTCTAGTGCCTGAGATTTTCAATGAAATGAATGCTTCTATTGGTGAAGAATTTCAGAGGCCACATACGGCTCAATTGCACTTGGACAACAGGTTTTAAAGTCTCCCATTAAGGATTTCTTCTGAAGAATACAACTGTAAAGGTTAGCTAGCTGTAATTTTAGATGTTCTCAACAAAGGAAGCCTAACTAAATTAGTTAATGTAGCGAGTTTCACTGAGCAACAACAGTCAAAGCTGAGTCGGAAATTCCGTACCACTTTAATGGCCTGGTTGCTGCGGACCTTGGTTGTCTAAATTTTTGTCATTTTTTGTCCTTATCAGAGATAAAATATGGCTAGAATGAGGCACCCTCTCAAACTGATGCATATAGAAGATTGTAGAAGCTATATAGTAAAGGTATGCCTTATATTTTGTTGTTTCAGAGTCACTGGAAGAATAAGAGTGATGATTAGAATATTATCTCAACAAAAGTGATAGCAGGGAGGAAATGGCTGAGAGAGAAAAAAAAAGGAAGTTGAAGCACAGAGGAAGAAGCTTCTGTTGAATATTGTCTAAAATTTTTATTTTAGCAGGATTTGCAATTGTAGATAATTTATGTAAAAGGTTGTGTTGAGCTTTTCTTGGACAAAACCCAATAAATTAAGTTGCTTATATGGAGAAAAAAAAAAAAAACTAGGGCTTAAGAACTTCATAATCATGTGTCTAGCCTATAATATATACATGCTTGTGAGAGGTTTGGTTTGGATCATGTTTTTATCGCTTCCCAATGCTGTTCATAATGCATCTTGGAATTTGTGTATCATGAACCATGTATTTATCTCAAGACGTGCAATGGATGTGTAATGGATGCCATTAATGAGCTTCTAAATTATGCTCCTGAAGAAGATAGGTCTGTGAGTATTTCACATTAATTTTCTTATGTCAAAGTGTATCTGAGTCATGTTCCTCTGAAATTGTAATTGTTCTTTATCACAGCACCTCTCTTGTATTGCATATTTTTAACTTGCTGATGTTTATCAAACATGTGCATTAATTTATGGTGCCGTTTGCTCCCATGGAAAGAGATAAAAAGCATATGCTAGTAATTCTTCTGTACTAAATTGCCAAAAGGAATTATACTTGTTTCTATTGATTGGAAGATTTTTTTTTTTTTTTCCCTTGGATTGCAACTAAGAGAGGGAAATATAGCAATGAATTCTAGAAATACTTCCTTTTACTCGAGTGGATTTAAAATGCAACAAGAAATGAAGATTCGTGCTGCATGATAGCTTGCCTGTTAACCTTTTTCCTTCAAGTTAATGAGGAATGGATGATAGGTGAAGGCTATGTATATCTGAAAACTCCACCATTCTTGGTGATACAATTTTTGCTTCTAGATGGGCAATGGCTTCTTCTCATTCTTTAAAAATTGAATATTCTTTATGAAACAAACCCACCAAAATCGAGAAAGGGCAGGATTATCAGCATCCCTAGACTTTACCAATCACTTTTTAAATTTATATTAGTCACATGTGATGAAGAGATTTGAATTAGTAAAAAGGAACTTTTGGATCATGATATAAGACCTTGGATACATTCTGATTCTCATCAATAATTCTTGCATCACATAATCCATTTTTCTAGAAGCATCCCAGACCCCTGTCTAGATCTCGCGCCATGCTCCATGTATTTCAGCTGTATATTAACACGCACTGGACCACTTCCCTACCAAAGCTCACTGCAGTTATAAAATGGCTACATAGGTTAAACTTGGAGCAGCAAAATGAAACTTAAGATTATGTTTTAATTTGCAGCAAAAGGAGAAGAGAGGTTTCAAAATCATAATCCTTGAGTTCTGTCTGAATTCAAAACTTTTGAACCATATCGTTTTTGCAATTATATTTGTAATGGAAGATGATAAAATATGAAACTATTCTCGAAGTACCACCACCACAAAAAAAAAAAAAAAACTCCGATATCATGATTTTAATCAAGTTGGCCCAACATTCAGTTTTTAACTTGTAGTGTAAATTAAGCTTCGGGCATTTGATGGAAAAGAAAACACATAAAATTATAAATTTTCTAAGTTTTGCTCCTTCAATAAAGAAAAGAACTGATCGATACTTTTTGACAATTTTCTCTCTTTATCTTTTTTTTTTTGAACAAAAAAATAAACCTTTCAAGTGACAAAGGAGAGCCTAATTAATTAACATATATTTAAGAATTCTTCTTCTTCTTCTTCTTCCTGTTGGTACTTCCAGTCCATAAACCATGCACCCTTCTCTTCTTCAAAGGAACCCACGCCCTACTGCTCATCTCCTCACTTTCTCCATGATAAGTTCCACATGCATCATTACACGATTAATTTGAAGGCTCTCATATCAAAGCGAAAAATTTTGGAGTACCAAAACTGAATAGCATATATTAAAAAAGAAAAACAAAAGAAAAAGGAGAAGAAGGAGAAGAATTACTTGCTAATAATTTCCTCTCTTCCTCTCTCTAATTATCATTGGAAGGAGGTTACTTACAAAGCCTGCAACAGTAGAAAAGAAAGAACCCAAGACTTTAAACCACCCTCACCCTCCCATCAACCTCTTCTCCTTCTCCAACCCATCAAGAAAGCTGGCAAGCGCTCTCATGACATTCACCTGCCCCTGGAGAGCCTCGATGTAGTCCGCCGTCTCCTCGAAGAGTTGTTCCACCGCCAAGTCCTCGCCGCCTGGGACTAGCTTCTGAAGAGCTCTGACTCTTCTCTCTATCTCTATTACCTCAACGTCCCCCTCTTCGCCAGCCCAGTCTCCAGCCACCTTCGAAGGAGTCATCATGTTTTCCTTTTTGCAGCCGCATGCGCTGTTTCCTTTCCTTCGGAGGAGGTGGCCGCGGAGGGTGCGACTCCAATGGCGACCGGGGGAGGACTCGACCAGGCCCATCTCGGCTGCCATCTTGATCCGCCTCCCCCTCTCGAGGAAGCTTGCATTGGTGGCGGTAGGTGTTTCGATGAAGGAGAGGGTCTTGTTGTTGTTGTCTTGGTTCTCCATGGTTGGGGTGGGGTGGGGTAGTGTTCGTCCGAGTGGGGGTAGAGGGAGAGAGGAAAACAGAGAGCAAGTGGGAGCATATATAAGAGGTAAAGAAAAGAGAAGGTCGGGGGAAACGATTACCTTGGGGAATTCTTGGAAGAGATGTCAATGTGACAGCTAGGAGGAGGGGCCCATTGCCATTAGGAGTTTGGCTTCGCGATCACAACCGTTCTTGGTTTTTGTGAATCATCTCTGGTGCAGTGCATGTTGCAGCGGATTGATCTCTTGCCTGGGCCTGCTGGTGCATCATCGCTCGGCTCAGCTGATTATTTTGGCACGGAAAAGTTTTTTTTTTAAAAAAAAAATTTTACAAGCGGACAATCAGATCGAATGAGTCAAATCCAAAGTATCAAAATATATAATTTGCTTCAAAAGAATCAGACAGGGTCACCAGGATGCCATTCTCATTGTCCAGAATAACGAGCTACAGCCGAGGCAACCCAGTCCGCTGCAGCGTTGACTTCCCTATAAACATAACGAATCAACGGAGCAGAGGTAGACTGGAGAGAAGCCCAAATATCAGTAATCAGGAGTTATAGGAGGGGCAGATATCACCATTCCATCTAATCCAGCGGATGACTGTAAGAGAATCTCCCTCAATAACAACCCGATGAGAGCGCAAAATGCGTACAGCATAGATGGTGCCAGCCCAAGCAGCTTGCAACTCTGCTATAGGAACGAAAATATCGAGAGAGCCGTGACCACCCGCCGCAAGCAGCTTTCCATCAGGCCCCCTAATAATAAATCCAGATCCAGCTATACGGCCCAACACAGAGCCATCAAAGTTCACTTTGACATAACCCGAGGGTGGGGGCTCCCAAGTGATAAAGACCGTAGAACGGTGCGCTACTGAAACAGCAAGAAAATCCCAGAAGCCCGGTCTGTCAAAGTGACTACCCAGACGAGAACGAAGATACTCCGTGGCATGAAAACCAACCATGCGGATAATGGTCTGAGACGAGATCATATCATCAGCAAAGATACTCTGGTTATGAGTTAGCCAAATGTGATAAGCCAAATAAGCTGAAAAAACACCCTGGAAGCGACTGCCACTCTGAACTGCTATGCAAATGACATGCAATAAAGACACTCGGGTGGGTCCCTCATCATGCATCCATGGGCTGTATCGAAGCTGCTGCCAAATCTGAGAGGCATGATGGCATGTAAGAATGGCATGCTCAACCGTCTCCTCCTGAGTCCCACATATCGGGCAATACAGACTGATAGAGAGACCGCGGCCAGCCAGAAGAGAGCATGTAGGGAGGCGGTCCCACATCAGCTTCCACAAGAAAAGCTGGATCCTAGGATGGATGGGCAAGCGCCAGATCCAAATGACATCATCCAAGCCCACATTCTTAGGGCAAATATGATCAACCAAATCTCTAATAGAAGCACGAGAGAGGCAGGATTGGCGCCACAGTCTGATGTCAGCAGTAGCAGAGGAGGCAAGAGGGATGGCAAGGATCTTGTGCGTAAGCTCAACTCCAAAAAACCGGGATACTGTGGGGTTGTGCCAGGCAGGAGCGTCCTAGCAGATCAAAGCAGAAACAGGCAAGAAAGGTCCAATATCAGAGCTAAGGAAAGTTGGCCACTGAGCAAGAGAGAGGTCCGCTATCCATGTATCATGAATAACATTAATAGTACTCCCATCACCAATCATGCAATGAATATCAGTCACAACAGTGGGGGCAAACTGGCAAATCACTTTCCAGATGAAGGAACAACCACATGGAATACGGAAGTCTGAATCAGGAGTCCAACCACCATATCTGCCATGCATAACAGAGCTCCAAAAACAATGAGGTTCCAATAGGAATCGGGAGGCGTGTCTAGCAAGGAGAGCCTCTCTACGGACCACTAAAGACTGTATCCCCAGACCTCCCTCACAGATAGGCAAACAAACCATATCCCAGGATAGAAGATGAAGACCATGACCTCCCTGCATCGACGCCCATAGAAAGTCACGGAAACAGCGCTCAATCCATCGAAGACAGGTGACTGGAATCAAAGCATTAGACAAAGTATACAGGGGGAGAGAAGTAACGATAGATCGAAGCAGAGTAACACGCCACATCATGGAAAGACCAGAAATCTGCCAACGATCCAATCTATCAGTAATCTGTTGCTCAAGATTTCGAAAATCCTGCTGACGAGGACTCTGCCTAGTTATAGGGACCCCAAGATAGATCATATGGTCAGAGATCATCGAAATCCCAAGTAACTGGGAGATGGCAGCACGACACCGAAGAGAGGTAGACGGGCTAAAGCACAAAACAAATTTCTGTAAGTTAATCAGCTGGCCAGAAGCCTGACAATAAGATTGCAGAATAGCAGAGCAGACAGTCGCATTCTGAATAATAGCAGGAGTAAGCAGAATACAATCATTAGCAAAAGGAGATGTAAGAGAGGGGGACCAGTGGGCCCTGGCATGTAAGGCTGCAGCTGAGATACTCCGACAGCTTGAGCAAGGGCACGAGATGATCATTGGCACATAGAATGAACAAAAAGGGGGAGAGGGGGCATCCCTGACGAAGACCCATAGAAGAAGGAAAGAAACCAGTTGGACTACCGTTAATAAGAATAGAAAAGATGGGCCACTGAACACATGCCATAATCTAATCAATAAAGATATCAGCAAAGCCGAAGTCCCGAAGCCTCTGTCTCAGAAATGTCCAACTGATCCGATCGTAAGCTCTCTCCATATCCAACTTGACTGTCATTAGTCTCTGTCTGCTTGTCGCTCGCTGAAGATCAAACATAAACTCTTGAGCAATAAGAGCATTATCAGAGATGCTGCGGCCGCGGATAAAAGCCCCTTGCTCAGGGGAGATCAAGTGAGGTATGATCCTCTGCATCCGAGTAACCAACAGGCGGGCACAAACCTTGTATAGAGTGGTGCACAAACTAATAGGCCGATAATGCTGAAGAAGCAAAGCATCCACTCGCTTTGGGATAAGGGCAATGTAAGTTCGTTGCCAATCCCGAGGTATGAATCTAGAAGAAAAATATACTAAATAGCCTATATAACATCCTACCCCACAATGTCCTAATAGTACCGAAAAAAGAAAGGCGGAAAGCCATATGGGCTTGGAGCCTTATCAGGCACTAGTGTCCAAACAATGGAACGAATCTCCTCCGCAAAAAATGCCCTCGTGAGTATACCATTATCAGTATCAGAGACCCTAGCAGACTAAGAGACAGGGGGTACATGAAAATCCACCAACCACATGCTCCGACCACCGGGTCTGAAAAAACCAAAAAATTTGCTCCCGAATGGCCTCATCATCATCAAAGATATGCCCCTCCTCATCGTTGATACGCCGGATCCGATTGGGCGAATGCCGAGCCAGAGTAGCCTGATGAAAGAATCTAGTATTACGGTCACCCTCCTAAAGCCACTATACCCGAGACCTCTGTCGCCAGAAGATCTCCTAATGACTGAGCAAAGTGTGGTGCAAAGCCAAACTATGCCTAAGGAGCTGAAGATCAATCGCGGAAAGACCACCATCCTGATCCTCCTTAGCTTGCAGGGAAGCAATATCAGCTTCGACAGATTGCACCTGCTGCCGCAAGTCCCCCACCTCTCTACTATGCTATCTCAAAAGTCTACGCTTTGTAAGCTCAAGCCGCCAAGATAGACGATAGGTGGAGCTCCCTCTAATAGGTAGGCGCCAGACCTGATGAATCAAAGCCCGAGCAGAAGGATAGTGTATCCAAAACTGCTCAAACCGGAACGGTCCCCGACACAGAGAGGACGGTTCAGTGGATAGAAGCAAAGAACAGTGGTCCGAAGCAATCCGCGGGAGATGAGTGATAGTGGCACGAGGAAAATAGTGAAGCCATCCAGAAGAAGCCATAGCCTGATCCAAACGCTCCCACACACGAGCAGAGCCCTAACGGTTGTTACACCAAGTAAACTGCTGACCCAAAAATCCCAAATCAAAAAGGCCAGTAGAGGAAATGAAAGAGCGAAACTCAGTAGAGTTCGGGGTATCCACAAATCGACGACCGCCACGCTTCTTCGAAGCATTCACAATACAATTAAAATCACAAGCAACAAGAGTGGAAAAACCCTGATCTAAGAGGGTAAGGATCTCATACCAAAGGCAGCGTCATTCCCGGTAATCCGTACTGGCATAAACACCCAGAAGCAACCAGGGTTGAGCAGTTCCTTCCGACACAACCAAATCAACCTGCTGATAACAATAATGGAAAGCATCGACACGAATAGAAGAGGTCTGCCATAAAGCCAAAATACCCCCAGAAAGACCAGTAGAGTTCACAGCATAGGAGCTCCAAGTCCGAGAAACCCGACGCCGAAATCGCTGAAGGTTAGGACCCGACAAACGAGTTTCCAGTAATACACAAATATCAAAATTATGAAGCTATAATAGCCAACTAAACGAGGAGTGAAATGAAGGTTTCATAGCTCCTCGAACATTCCAGATTAGGATCTTCATTTAATCAAGTTGGGGTTTAACTTGTACCCCTTCTTGGGACCCAATCGTATCCATGTCTGAAGACCTCCTATAGAGGCTGACACTGCCGACATTCCCTGATTAGGATCAAAGTGCTGTAGCAAAGTGCCGTGATCAGATGAAACTAACTGTTGGGATAACTCCATGCCTTCTGCCCCACGTGAGCCAGGATCCTGATGGGTAGAAGAGGAAGGCAGAATTGCCTGCTTCAAAAAGGAGATAGCAGTGTCATGATCGCATCTATCCCGGGAAGGTAATTTGGAACCATGGATCACCCTCTGAGGAGTACTCATACAGCCTTTGCCTTTGGATTTAACTACTTTGGGAGTGACCCTCTGGGCTACAAGTTCAGCTGGCCGAGCCTGTTTAAGAGAGGCAGGATTGGCATCCTCCCGGATCTTAGGCACTCCAGCCCAATGATCAGATCCACAGAGACCAAACAGATTAGAGGCAACCTTATCTCCCAAACCCTTCTTAGGTTCAGACTTAGAAAGAAAAACTTCCTGCTGAGACACTGATCCAGATTCAAGTGGCAAGAGCTATTGACCCTGGCCTGGAGTCTTTAGTGGTAAGTCAATGGCCTTTGCAGAGAACTTGAAAACAGAATTGGAGCATGGCACTTTGTCATTCTGCTCAGTCGAATTAAGAGTCTTTCTGGATCTATTAGAATTCTTCAGATTATTAGATCCTAAGTTAGAGAACCAGCAGCCTTAGCTACAGTAACCAGCACGGAAAATAGTTCCGGGCACGGGCCGCAATCTACAGACAATCCGAGACTCCCTGCCTCCATAGCTGAAGTTGAAGACGGAGGAACGGAGCGTCTGCGCGCAACCTTTGTTGGAATCATCCACCCATCATCCGATGCCTAGGGCATCGGCTTGCCATTGGCCGAAGAAGGCATCGATGAAGATCGGGGACCGCCAGAATTAGGAATTGAAGGTGGTTTGCGATGCCGGAGCGCCGCCTTCCATGGTCCAAACTGAGGAGAAGTAGAGGAGGAAGACGACGCCATATGTATATGATATTCATTAAAAAATATTAAGATAGTTTTACGATATATTAAAAGAAAAAAACTACAATATCTCAGTTTTAAACTTTTAACACCGTAGTTATAAAATTAAGACATCCGTTCAGAAAGAAAAAAAATTACGATACCCTAGTTTTAAACTTACGACACCATAGTTATAAAATTAAGATACCTGTTCAAAAAGCAAAAAAAAAAAAATTACGACATCCCAATTATAAATTTATGACATCGTAGTTATAAAATTACGATACCTACTCAGAAAATGTGTCTGTACATAAATTTCAAAAAAAAAAAGCTATTAAGACCTGTTTAGCTTTTTTTTAGAATTTGTGTACAGACACGTTTTCTGAGTGGGTATCGTAATTTTATAACTACAGTGTCGTAAATTTACAACTAGGATGTCGTAATTTTTTTTAACTTTCTTAATGGGCGTCTTAATTTTATAACTACGATATCGTAAGTTTAAAACTGGGGTGTCATCTTAATTTTTGATGTGATGTGCATTAATATCCATTCAGCTTTTTTTTTGGAATTTGTGCACAAACACATTTTCTGAATAGGTGTCATAATTTTATAGCTATGGTGTCGTAAGTTTACAACTGGGTGTCGTAATTTTTTTTTTTACTTTTTGAACGGGTGTCTTAATTTTATAACTACGGTGTCTTAAGTTTAAAACTGGGGTGTCCTAATTTTTTTCTTTGGGATGTCATAAAGCTATTTTAACATTTTTTAATGAGTATCGTATGCATAATAAGGAGGGATGGTACAGCCCATATAGGACATGCTGCACCGAATATGGTATACAAAGTCTTTTTCTTTTGGCACATATCAAATAGTTTTATTAGTATTAATAATAAAGATAAGATGTTCAACTAATTTTGCATTATAAAGTTGATGTCCATGCTGTAGGAGCTAACCAGATATGCTAATATTGTGCGAATTGAGCTGAAATATTTCAAAAATAATCTCATAGTTGATAAAAAAATGTCATATGTTTATAATTTAAATCTATTTACTATTAATTAATTTTTACTAAAATTTTTGAATTATATGATTTTGATCCACTAATAAATTAATTGGATCAGCACATTTGATTCAAGTGTGTCGTGGCATGAAGCCACTCTTATAATATCAACAACCCACTTCGAGGGTAAATTCTCTATAACTTATGGCTTATAAGGAGAAAAGATTATAACATTTCAAAAATAGTTTTATATTAGATGAAAAAAAAGTTGTTTTATGCTTATAACTCAAGTTTATTTACTATCCATTAATTTAGAAAAAGAAATCAACAAAGACTTTTATTAATGCTATTAATTAATTTAAAGACTCAGATACAAATCAATTTAGATAGAAGTTTAACCAGTATTACAAAAAAAAATTTAACTTTTGCATAGAATTTTTTTCATAGGAAAAGATAGAAAAATCGTAGGGAAAGACTTATCCTACGATTTTTTTCGTCGACAAAAGTTTGATAAAGTCGTAGGTAAAGTTGCATTGGGAAAGCCTTTGCTTATGACTTTCAGAAAATAACGAAAGAGCAAAACTTTTTTCAATGATTTTGTTCATAAGTAAAGGTTATTTTTCATAGGAAAAGAGTGATCAAAATTTAAAATTTAAAATTAAAATTTAAAAACTTTTGCCTACAAAAATAAAAAGTCATAGGAAAAGATAACAAATAAATATTTTTAATTAATTTTTCTTATGAAAAATAAAAAACTTGTAAAGAAAAGTTATCTAATAATAATTTTTAATGATATCTTTTCCTACAAAAAATGCTAAAATCGTAGAAAAGAATCAAAAAAAGTATTTTTTAATCCGCATCTTTCCTTACCAGAATGCTTAAAATTATAGGGAAAAGTGGTAAGGTTAATATTTTTTAAAGTCTTTACCTACGAGAAAAGCAAAAATCATAAGGAAAAGTGATTAAAATATTATTTTTTAACCATTTTTACCTACAAAAATAACTTAAATCATAGAAAAAAATGTAAATAAATATTTTTTTTTTTTCCTATGAAATATGTCTAAAATCATAGGAAAAAATGAGTTATAAATTATAATTTTTTGAAGCTTTGCCTACGAGAAATGCAAAAATCGTAAAGATTAATAATATTTGTTTAATTTTTTTCCTACAAAATAACTCTAAAATCATAAAGAAAGGTTTAAAATATTAAATTGTTTAGAATATAATTTATTTTTTTTTTTTTTTTAAATATTAGAAACTGTATCAATATAGATAATATGATTCATTACTAAGACCAAAATACATACAATATCCATTACATATAAAAAGTTTCTACATAAAAATAAAAGATAAAAGTAAAAATAAAGCATAAAAGTAAAAATAAAACATGATAGTAACAAAAGATAAACATGATCACTACAACAAAAAGAAGAATAATAACTCTTTTTTCCAAAGCATCGAAAAAACTTGAAACCTGTCGAGAAAGCGTCGACAGTTAACGACGCTTATAAGCGTTGGAAACTTAATGACACTCTAAAGCATCGGGATCACTAAATATCTTTCCACCACCTTTATCTCTTTCCGAATTTTTTTTCTTCATCTTTCTTCTTGGTCGTTCGCTGGTCCCTTTCGCAACCCTATTCCTTCGTCATCCGAATGATTGAGCTATAAAATCGAGCGGAATAGCGCTGGAAAAAAAGGTAGAATGCCATTTTAGTGTTGTCTTAAAGCCACGTCCCACATCTGTTGTCTTTTTCTAAATCATGTGGACAGTGGTGAGTGGAGTGCTGGAGCCTAGCACGTGGGCCCCATAATGAATCCTATCCAGGTGGCTACTGGAGCACTGCCTGGGTGGTTGTTAAGACTGACTTAAAGCCACAGAAGGCAGCTGGGGGTATAGCCTGGGTGACCGAGTCGGGATCCGACTCAGGAGATCGACTAGGGGCGCTGCTCGAGTGACCGAGTTGGATCCTATCCGAAAGGCTAGCTAGAGGTGCTTTTGGATTCATGCATGTAGAATACAAAGAGGACCCTTCACATGGGCATTCATGCACGTAGCTCTTGGATTCATGCATGCTGCGGAGTGTCAAAAGGGAGACTTCTAATGGCCCAATGGTTTCACCTCCGACGTCGGGGACACTGGAGATAGATGATCGGGTGAAAACCGATTCGGGGTCGAGTCGGTGGCGGTTGGCGGAGGGGATCTGGTAGAACTCCTTCAAGATGACAACTCAAATTAGAGTGTGGGCATGGACAAGCGGGCTTGATCTTGGTGAAGGAGAATGCTTCCGGGTCTTACATGGTGATGATGGCCTCCACGTCTGTCGCCTTGTCACCCATCGTGGTGGTGGTGGAAGAGCTCTGTCATTTGGACATGGTATGGTGGCAGAGATCATGGAATTAAAGGAACCAGGCTAGCCTTCGATCTATTCTATCAGACTGTCGATCGAGTCCGGTTCAGCCAGGGTTGCAAGTGGCTCCAAATGCCTTCCATGGTTGGACCGTCAGCCACCAGGGTCAGTGTTGTTGGTCTCTTTCGAAAGTGGTGGGCCCCTGATATCCGAGTACATGATCGAGTTGGCTTTGGGGCTAGAGATTAATGGAGCCTGGTTCTTGTGAGTGGTCAGGAGCCCAAGTGGCTTTGGGGCTCCTGGTGCCACCGTGGGTCCCATATATCCGTGTGCTGAGCCATAGCTCGACTGCCGGGCTTTTGACCCATTGTGGGTGGAACTCAATTCTCGAGAGCATGCTTCAAGGTTTGCCCATGATTGCTTAACCGCTCTATGCGGAGCAGCGGATGAATACGCTGATGCCAACGGAGGGCTGAGTAGAAAAGGCTGACTCCGGAGGCCGAAAAGGAGAAGGCCGGCTTCGGAGGCCGAGCAGAGGAGGCCGACTCTAGAGGCCGAATAGAAGAGACCGACTCCGAAAGCCGAGTAAAAGAGGCCGACTCCAATGGCTAGGTAGAAGAAGCTGACTCCAGAGATGGAGGCCGACTGAAAGGGGTCGATTGGAAATGGCTGACCTGGGTGGCTAGCTGGGGGGTTCGATTCGGGCGCGATTACCGTTGCCTATGGGGTTTATTGGCCCCATCACAAATTACAATGAACATGTGCAAAGAAGAATGCTTCAATCATGCATCTCACTCACTTGTTAAACATCTCATGGTCTGCAATAATATTTTGAAAAAAATAATAATAACTTTTAGATATGATGTGTAACAAATAGATTCAAGTTTGTTGTTGTGCACATATTTTATATCAAAGGAGAAAGACTTCTAAGATTGCAACCAGGCACATGGAAGGATGTTAGAGGTTGCCTAGGTAGTTAAATATTCTCGATGTGCCACTTGTGAACTCCATCAGATGCACATGCCTGTCCCTTTTTAAGTATTGAAGTCAAATGGACAAGCATTGGTCATGTGAGATAAAACTCTTCCATTCGAACATGAGTTTGTCAGAAGATTCGATGTAAACGATGGCCTAATTGTCTGTCTAAACCAAATATCTTATCCAGTTTATCTACTCCCAGTCTTGAGCTGACTTTTTGTAAAAACTCTTTCAGCACTTCACATCATCAAGAAAGTCATAGTTTATTCCTTTTGTTACTCGAGAAAAGGAGCTGATTCAGTCTGCATCTTGATGCCTATATGTTTCACATGATTAGGGTACAATTCTTATGCCTATATCTACTCCTAATTTGCATTCATGATGCCATATAGCAGGAGAGTAATTCAAAAAAAATTTCTGAAGAAAAAATTTTCCATGGCTTCAGTGGATTAACCTATGTTTTAGCAAGTTTTTCGATTTCCATCGGAGCTTTTGTAATCTCTCTCTCTCTCTCTCTCTCTCTCTCTCTCTCTCTCTCTCTCTTCTTCATTTCTATTCCCTCAAATACTTTGTAATTGCTGTGGATTTAATAAAATCTCATAAAAGAGTTTCTCTTCCCTAACTCTTACTTTCAGGAGGCCAAAAATAAAAAATAAAAAATTAGGGTGTAATTCATGGGGTCACTTGGTTGTACACCACAGGCCCATGGAGCACATGGATATGGAGATCTAATGCGACCACACCAGGATGTGACCTAAACCATTTGACTTCAAGAAAACTTCCTCTCTGGGCGATCGGTAGGTAATCGGCCAGTTGCTGCAGTTCAACCCCACTGTGAGAGCAACTGTTTTGCAGAATGGTTGTTTTAGAGGTCCTTCTATATAGGTAGTATACTAATATATATGTAGTCTGGCCATAAAGAATTTTGTAAACTTTAGGACCAACGAGTATATATCTACCTCAGCAGCAGTGATATCTTTAAACATAGTAATCTTAAAAACAAGACATTGATTGCTAGACTGTCTTTATTATTATTATTAAGATCAAAAAGATTGGAGAGAGAGACTGCATAAAATGTATAAGAATTGCTACCCATATTAGTCATTTTATCATTCATGTAGAGGAGGAATAATAATAATGCAAGGATTGATGGCATCACATCCTGAACACCACCAGGTACCGTCTTCTGCCCCACTTTGTGAACTTTCTTCCATCCCTCCATGTGCCCGCCATGACAACCCCCCACATGCTCCCACTCCAGCTACAAAAGAGAGTATATAAAACAAAGCAAAGTTACCCGGTCGGACCGTCGGACTCCTGTCGGAACACTACAAAAAGGACGCAGTTCGTACCACCCACGTCTCAGCAATTTTAGAGAGAATCCAATCTTATTAGCCCGCATCCATCAGCCTCCCTCCCCTCTTTTTCCTCCTAATAACAACTGTCATGTCCTTGCTATTGATAACTCGTAGCAATTAGTTAAAGTAAGAGGTATTTATTTATTTTATTGTTATTATCCTGTGAGAAAACCGTGATGTACTTAAGTAATATATATATATATATTTTTTTTTCAAAGTACTTGAAGTGATATTTTTAAATTTAGATCTTCATGTACGCACGCATCTTGATTTTGATGGGATTACAGCTGAAAGTTAATAATGGCCATGAGGGCCACCACTAGTTCACTTTTTTCCAAAATAATAAATGAAGAAATTTCCTGGACAAATAAAGTTTGATATTTTTATTATAGCAACCAACTGCCGTTTCCAAATGGTGCTAATTGGCTTGAGATTATTGATGTTATCAAGACCTTGCTGCCAATTAAGCCATCACTAGTATCATCAACAAGCTGCCAGAAAATGTACTTGAACAAAATCTAACTTCACTCCAAATCTAACGTGACTCCACCGAATCTAATGATACATGCATGTTTTATTTCGTTTTATAAAATAAAGGTAAAAATATACCTTTGGTCCTTAAATTATTATTTAATAATAATTTTAATTCTTAAACTTTTAATTGTTATAGTTTATCATATTTTAAAAAATACTGTATTTTTAACATCTCACCAAATAAAGCTAGTTAAAATTGATAGAATATTTAACATATCATTCTACCAATCAATTTATGTATTCGTGCTTCGTCAATATTTACTAATCTTATATAATAGAATACCATGAATGTAGCATTCTTAAAATTTAAAGGGTTAATTATAATAATTAAAAATTGAAAAACTCAAATGTATTTTGAGTAAAATTTATTAATTATAATTCAAATGCAAGTTATTAGAGAACAATTTTGGAGGCAAAGTCCAGTTTCCTAACCAGCAGCAGTAAGTGGTTGAGACCCGTATTCGGTCTGAATCCTCACATAATCCGACTCAAATCTACATTCAAACTGCTATCAAATCCAATTAAGACCTGATCTTTATCTCATTTAATATAGAGATGATTGGATCCACCCAATCGATAGCATCCCCAGACCCAGCCCACCCAATGGCGCCAGAGCCCGAGCCCCGGCAAATCGACCAGCAAATGGCAAGCAAACGGATCAAAGCCTGAGCTGATGATGGACGCGAGCAGAGCAGGGCCCGGGGGAAGTGCACATGTCCTTGCATGAGATATCTCGAAGCTGCCATCGCATCGCATGTGCTCGCCTCGCCCACGACCCAACGCTCTGTCCGAGCCCCTCGCGCGCTCATCGCCCCTCCGGCCCGGGCCCGGGCCCAGGCGTTTTTGCGATCGTCTGGCGATGCTGTAGGCCATAGGGGGGGCTCCATGTAGCCAGCCCCAGTGCTGGCGAGGATCGCCCTGTCCCTCTACGGTCGGTGAATTCCACAAACCCCTTATAATTCTTTACAAAAATTATTGCTTCTATCTTCGTCCCTTCTGGTTCCCTGGATCCAAGGCCCACTCCTGATTGAATCCATCAACCATTGTTTGGAGTAATGGTTGGAGTCAGAGACTGTCTCGACGATGATAGGCATTTTGTCTACGGGCCACTTTTTTTTGTTTTGTTTTAAACAAAAGAAAGAAAGAAAGAAATAGGTGGTTATCATGTGGTGTTGGATCTTTTGGTGACGTGGGCCTTCCACACGGCGTCGCTGCCATTACAACTCAACACCCACACGGCGATTCATTGGACTGATTGATTAAACTATATAACAATCAAAAGAGCGCATTGCTGTGGTGCTTGGTTGACAGGTAGTGGGAAGTAGGTGTTTTATAATTTCTTTTGAGGCCAAGATGATGATGTCGCCGCTGACAACGGTTATCTTGTTGCTCTTGTCACGGGCATGGTTGAGAAAAACCGAAATATTTTACGGTTCATGCCTCGTGTACTGGTATACTGGATGGCGAGCGTGTGATGATAAGCTTTTGATAAAAAAAACGATTCTAAGCTAGATTTGAATGCCACGGTGGATGTTTCAGCCAAGTTTATTGGCGAAGATGTGCATTTTAATTTTATTCCTTTATATATAGAGAGAGGCTTTAAATAAAGTACACTGGTTTAAGGTCAACAAATAAAATCCCCAGGGCGGGGGCGGGTATCCTCATCTTCCAAGAAAAAATCGTCACTCATTTCGAAACCTTTCACGCATCGGCATTGTACGAAAAGATTTCATTACGCCAATAAATATATTTAAAAGGCCGTTGGACGCACCGATAATTTCTCTTTAGGGGCACACATCAGATTCAGAAGCTTTCTACCTACCTACCGGGCATTGTGTTGGTCTTTCCTCAAAAAAACATACTTTTTTAAATGAAGCAGGCGCCGTTTTTACGCAACGTAAATGACTGCAGGAGAGGAGAGGAGAGGCGGTCCGATTTCCTTCGTTGTTTGCACAGCGGATTTGGGTGAATTAAAGATAACATTCTTCATTAGTACCACCCCGAATTTGACTTCCTCCTTGGGATAACCCACCGTTGTTTTCACTGTTATCTCTGGTGCCACTTTTCCACCGATGCTCCAGTCTTGGTCTTGGATGCCTCTCAGAACCAACCATTTTAATATTAGGATTATCGGGATAGTATTTAGTAGTACTATAGTATGCAAAATCACATGATTGGTTCACTACGCAAACTTCAGAATCAGCACGAGTTTGTGGGAGACAAAATAAATATTTCCTGAAAAAAAATACCGGTAGGAAGAGATCTTCCTCAAGCTTTTATTGACAAAATCTAAATGATCTTAAGATATTCTTGCTTGTTAACCTTTTTAGAGACTTTAACAACTTACTAATGTTAATTAATATAGATTATGAAATGGATGGATTTTTTTAGAGGTTTTAACTTGTTATACCAAAAATCGATACCCAATTAATTGGTATGATGTATAGTACTACAGAGTGTATTATATTGAACAAACAGCATATTGGTTAGATTAATTTGAAGAGCTTCAATCTATAAACCATCTCGTATCGAGTTGCATCGGACATACTGAACCGAGCTAAGCCATACTGAACCATTTCATACACAGTTTATTTTTATTTTTATTTTTATTTTATTCCAATGAAAGTCAGACTTGTGTCAATTGCTTTCTCATTTCCTTTTAAGTGCAGAACCACGGAATGTTCTCTTTTATGGGTAAATGTTTCACATGCCTAAGGTGGCGATATGTTTCAGAACTGCAAGTAGACTCAAGAAAAACATGATAGGAATTTAGCAATGAAAAAGAAGATTTTTAGGATATGGAAGGCTGAAATGTTGAGAACTCATATTAGTAGTAGGCTTGCTGGCATTTAATTAACTGCTATCATCAACTATCAACAGTTCATTGACAAAACCGATACTAATCAAGATGAACATACTTACTATAGAGTTGTTCTTCCATGACCAAACAGCTACCACCTTAAAAGGCTCCATATAACTGATGTAACAAAAATAATGGAGCAGAGACTAAAAAATATCAACTTCAAATTTTATTCGTGTAAAAGAAATTATTGCCTTTTAGCCCACGAAATCCGGGACGTGAATAGAATGTTACAGTAGGTGTTGAACTAATGATCAAACAACTTATATATGAGCAATATGGCTTGTGCACTTAAACAAATAATTCCACCAATTTTGGCACCATATATTCAAATGCGTTGCTTCATCATTGCCTCTCCTTTTTACCCTGCTGGAGTCAAATGAGTGGCTCTTACTTCAATAGACAACACAACCTTTCTAGTCAATCCTTTCAAGATTATATTTCACCATGCCCTCAAGTGAAGTCCTGAACTCACAATGAGGGAGGCACTGAAGATTTTGGATTGCCAAGTCAGCCTTTTCTTTTGCTAGATCTTGAGCTCTCTTGATTCCTCCACACTCATTAACTAAGTACATTGCAGTGTCTAATGAGCCTTCTTCACTGAATTCAGAGTCAATGATATCTCGTAACTTTAGCTCCTTCTCTAATGCAAAAATTACAGGGGCAGTTAAGTTTCCCTTCACCAGGTCACTACCAGCTGGCTTGCCAAGTTGCTCTGCTGATTGAGTGAAGTCAAGAATGTCATCAACAACCTGGAATGATAGGCCCAGGTTCTTTCCATATTCATACATTTGTTCGCACATGCTGCTGCTGACACCACTAAATATAGCAGCAGACTTTGTGCTTGCTGCAATCAAAGATGCGGTCTTGTAGTAGCTCTTAAGCAAATACTCTTCCAGCGTAACATCACAGTTGAAAAGGCTTGAAGCTTGCTTTATTTCACCGCTAGCAAAATCCTTGATAACCTGTGACACCATTGTTTTGTGAGAAATGAACCATATAATTTAGGATTTGGGAAGAAGAGACAAGGTTTCTGCCAAACCTACTTGGCTTATAAGTTTTATAACTTCAATGTTTTCAAGATTTGCAAGGTACCAAGAAGATTGTGCAAACATGAAATCTCCTGCCAGCACTGCTACACGTGTCCCATATAGTTGATGAATCGTTTCCTTCCCTGGAGATAAATTACAAAATTGGTCCATTAGCTCTAGCAATGCATTTTCTTAACGTAACTTGGTGATTTCTATGAAACCGAACAATTCCAAAAACTATTAAAAACATTCTTCTAGCTCTTTTAGCAGTGAAGATTGCAGTGCATAAAGTTCAATCTAGTTGTCAAAATATAAAGCACTCCATTATGGATAAAGCAACGAGACAAACACAAGCATCAACATATGTAGACCAGCCGATTGCCTAGTTCACCATGTGATAGGTACGTTAAAACCTTCCTGCAAGACTCGAAATAATTTGATGGTCCTCTTATTAGTCAACTGCTTATGTGCAAACCTCATGTAAAACTAATGAAGAATTTGTTGCTTTTTGACCTTTTTGTGAACCTCATTCCCTCAACCAATAAAATATGCCACTAAATGAACTAAAAGAAACTATTTGTTTTAAGAGAAACATCAAATACAACTAGTTAGACATGTCTGACTCTAGAAATTTTGCATTTTTATTCGTAAACAATTCACATATCTGATGTAATACTGTTGTTTCGACACCAAAGAGAAAAGGACCTACTCATACATTGGATATGATTTGGGTAGGAGAGTACACCATTAAAGCCTTGCTGTGAGGATTGATTATAAACTTGGACAGAGATCGATAATATAAGATACATTCCCATACGAAAGATCAAGACTATCAAAAAGCATGCAGTTCTTATTAGTGAAATAAAGATAATAAGACCTGCCTGTACAGTGTAAATTATGCACAGAACTTGATACTCAGATGTTGCACAAGCAAGGACAAAAGTTCACATCAGAAAAACAAAGAACAGCAAGCGTTAGCTCAGCAGTCTGAGCTTTGCATTTTCTTTTAATTTGGGAAGAGATTAGTAAAGCATGAGGCAGGTGGAAGGTTTATCAAGCTAGTAAAGTCCTTAGCAGTTGGACCAAGGTAGAATTCTGCGTCGCCAGTATTTTGGCAGATTAGGATATGCAGGGGACGGCTATCTCCCATTGTGTAGCTCATTGCCCATGGGCCCTTCTACCAAAAAGCACGAGGCAGAAACTGAGTTCGTGGCATGATAAGTCCATGGAGACAGATACAAGTAGGATAGGCCGTGGCATGATAAGTCCATGGAAACAGATACAGATAGGATAGGCCATAGCAAGTGCAAGTAAATCTTGTTATGTATGAAGACATGCGCATTGAGCAAACTGAATCAGACAAGCATGCAAAGGATTTGTGGAAGGGCATCTAAGCTGATATGTGCAGTTCTCTAACCAAAGAAAGTTGAGTTTACTGTGAATTCATGCTTGATAAAAGAAAAAACCCACATTACCCAACTATGTTCCTGACAATCTAGGGACATGGCATTTTTTTAATGCAAAGTAGCTGCCTCCATACTCAAACCTGTGTCATTATACTTGTTAGCCAAAGCCTTTACCATTGCACCAAGCAATGGCCCCCTATATGCTTGACAAAATATGGATTTATATTTGAAAGAACAAATTGGGGATTTGTTCCACCAACTACAAATCTAACATCTCACCTTGTTCACGAACAGGGCATCTATAAAGCCGCACCACCAAAAAGTTGCACCCATAGAAGTTTCTAAGAGAGGGTGTTTTTTTCATTATTTTATTTCCATTCTAATAGTTGAGTCTCAACAACAGTTTAGTAAAGACATTTGATCAAGGATACATGAACCCTTAGCATTCCCTGAAAAATCATGATATTTTCTTCAATCAGGACTATACCTGAATTGGACTTGATAATAGAACATGCTGAAAACTTAATATATAACAAATTTAACATTTTTGTCTTTCACACAATGGAAGGTTGGATTGGTCATTATCAGTGCGGACAACCCCAAGAGACCTTAGTTTCTTTTATGGGTAAATAAGGTTTTCTTAGAATATAAGTGGTTACTTTGAGACTAAAAGGTCCATCTGAAACCCAAACTAAATTGGTCTCTCAAAAAGCATTAGTTAACCTATTCAGAACGAAGCCTGGCATCCTATATCCCTACTGAACTCAATATAGCCATATCTAGGAAATACCTTAACCTGAAATAATCTAGGAATACCCAATCCAATTCATACCTTACTTAACCCCCTCCCCAACCTAAATTGGTCTCTCAAAAAGCATTAGTTAACCTATTCAGAACAGAGCCTGGCATCCTATCTCCCTACCAAACTCAATATAGCCATATCTACCTTAATTGGGCTCTAAGAAATACTTGACCCATGATCACCTACCTGGTAGAACCATATCTGACTACCTTTCTGTCAGAAAAAGACTATATCCGACCACCTTCGACATAGTGCACACCATAGTTAAATCAGCCTCAAAAATTCTAGATTAACCTTTCTCAATACCCCTAACCTAGCCCTAACATTCAAACTTTAAACTAGTTTCATAGGTATATATTGACCTATTTGTTAGCTATCTTCACAATCAACCTACATGTAAGTTACACATCTTCAATACCCTACACCTCTTTTAATGAACTCATATTTTTACACCACTCTTCTACTCATAGCTTCATCAGATAAGATACCAGAAAAAAATGTCATGACTTTCAACAAGCACAAAATGATCCAAATGAAGCACATGTGAGATGGTATAGGTAATTGTTTAAATGATATTGATTAAAAAATTGGGTTTGAGGTTATCAATAGGGAAGTAAAATAGAACAAGCAGGTGGTCTTCTTTGGGAAATTAAATATTAGCACCTAAACTCTCCATCTAATCACAAGTATCAGTTGAACCACTCTTCCTTTAAGAGAGAAAAGACTTCTCCTGCACCCTGCTGATTTTCTGTCTGCCTCTTCAATGAGGTGAAGCAGTCTGCCTTTGCAGTTTACAAATCTTAACTGGTAATGTGAGACATTTAAATAATATATTCACCAATGCATAAGTTCATTAAGTAGCAATATATATACATATTTCTTCTCCATCCTTATGCAGGTGAAAAAGGAAAGTTTTTCAATATAAAATTGCAAACCGCATAGCCCTTTTAAAAACAAAAGCAAACATTAAACCATTCTAATCTGTCCTCTGCCTGACAAAATGGTTTCATCAACAGCATTAGAGAGTCAGAATTGCTTCCAAGCATCCAGTTCTGACAAGTCCTGAAATATGTCCATGCTCCACCACTTTACGCTCCAATCTAGCAAGCGCAAAGAAGAATGGTACAATGGGTTCCTTTGTCTAAAAAAATAATATCCCACCAACATTCATTCAGTAAAATTGGCATCTTTGTTAATACAAGGATTGGTTGATCCATCTTATCCATGTGTCCTTGAAGTTTTTGGCCTTCAAAATATCCAACAGAACATCCCCATCAATGTTACTGAAGGCCTTCTTAAACCTAGTTGACTCAGCCTGCTCTTCAACAAGGTCTAATGAAACACCATAATTTCATCCACATTTTCATCAAAGAAAGCATTCTAAGCATTATTTATCTAGCAGGGAATATCTTTCCTACGTTACTGTACAAAAATTGGTAGATATCAAGGTTTAAGATTTTAAGACTCGGGAGGATGGGGGGTGTCCTGGCTATTCAGTCCCATTCTTATAGGAAAACAAGACTGGGTCAAAGACACCAAAGAAAGATAAATAAGGAATGGAAAGAAGAAAAGGAAGAAAATAACAGAAAGAAAGAAGAGGGAATATAAGAGAGAAAGAAAGGGAGAAGAGAAGGAAATAAAAGAAGGAAAGAAAGAAGTGAAAAAAAAGGATAGAAAAAGGAAATGAGAAGAAAAAGATAGGAAGGAAAGAATGGAGAAATGAAAGAAGAAAAAATAAATAAATAAATAATAAATAAGAAGAAAAGATGGGGGAGAGAGATGGCACACGTATTAGAACACTCTATCCAGATGGCTATTGGGACAGGATAGGATAGTGGGCATTTTGTTCTGTGAAGAAACTAGAGGACATTCTATCCTATAGAATTTAAAACATTGCCGAGATTTTAAACTTTTATTGAAACCATTCAATTTCACTAATGTTGAACTAGTGCTAACCCTAGTTTTGGAGTCTAGTTAGTTTCAATGCCGTTGAACAGTGTCATTAAACTAACTAGTTCTAATCTAGTTTCTTTGGTTTCTGCTGATTTCCAATAGATTTCATTTTTGATATTTACTATCATATTAGGACCATTTCTTTATTTTTTTCAAGTACATAGACCATAGGGTATCAATTCTCTATAGTGTTCCTTCCTTTTTCTTGAGCTGAAAGAAGCACTTAATGATAAACATACCCATTGATGGGCTGCAGGCTCCAAAGAGGCCTTATTGCAGTGCTTTAATTGCTAAATATATTGAATTTTTGCATAATTGGAGTTCTAGAAAATGACACATGAGTGTTTTGAGACTACAAAATAATTGTACTTGAATTTCACTTATATGCAATATTAACTTCAAACTAAAATTGTGAAAATCATGCAGGTAAGAAACCTCTATGACAAAAAAATACCTAATATCTAGTAAACTTGTCTTGGCCTTTTTTTTATATATATATTCAATTTTTCAAACTCTTTTTAATGCTTCTTTTTTTTTTATTAAAGCTCCAAAAGTTGGAATTCTTTTCCCAAATTGCCAAAACCAAAATTCTAAAACAAGACTGTAGCCAAAACTAAAGCCAAGTTCAAGCCTTAGTAGACACAATAAAATGCATCGATAAGTATGGATGTAGTTGATACTAAATATACCAGAATGATTTAAGTTATCATTTGTTTTAAGATCAGATTCTCATTAATAGTATTATCTTTATGTTAGTATTTGGTTTGGTGTCCTTAATGATAAACATGTCTTGAAGTGATGCTTATCAAATACAATAATTATCTGAGATGATTCATCGCATATCAAGCACTTATGAAATCGAACATCATGTATAAAGATTCAGAACATATCACATATTACACTCAAACAAGTCAAAATGGTTTCTACTAATCAGTAGTAGAAGCTCTAGTATATACATACTTGTGCCAACTATAGAACATTGATGGCCACAAGTATATGATAAAATAAACCTTGATGGTAAGAATCATTTTCAAGCGACTATGGGTTGTTATTCTTGTGTTTTCACGATGCCACTTGTTTCATACAGGAAGTCAACGACTGCAAAAATTTTAAAAAGAAGGACCATTTCTTAATAAAAAAATCTTTAGAACCACATAAGATATCTACCTCTTCGCATTTCACTTTCATCTAATACATCATCATGGATTAAACTTGCTGTATGGATCATCTCGATGATCTCTGCCAAACTTTGATGCTGTGTAGTTATCTCCCTGTAGTTTGAAAAGTGCATGAATAAATCGTGCATCCTTTTTTTTTTTTTTTTTGGCTCCTGCAAGTTATCTAGAAAACAGTGATATAACTTACTTTAAACCTGCAATTTGAGCAGTGGCTCTTGACACCAGGAAAACCAGAGCAGGCCTCAACCTCTTTCCACCAGCACCAAATATCTGCTCCGCTGCAGATACTAGAACTGGATTTTCTGATCCAATAATCTGTTAAAAAGCTTGTCAGTTAGGGAGTTTGAGAGATCCAAAAAATTATTAAGGTAACTGAATAATCAATGCAAGCCTTCTTCATATTCAAATAGAAAACATAAAACAGCAAAGATAAAATTCTCAAATATATATATATATATATATATATATATATATATATATATATATATAAGCAACAAAAATAAACTAGTTCACCCGTGGCTGTGAAAATGTGATGCTTAAAAAAAAAAAAATTCAAAGTCAATTAATGGCTGGAGTTATTAATATAAGCATCTACCTGAACAACATTTGAAAATATGAAGTAAAATTCATATTCCCGAATTTGAAGAACAAATAGCAGTTTAAAAACCGATTAATCACAAAGCAAGAAAGTATAAGATTATGAATGCTTTTTTTCCTGACAAAAATGGCATATTTGTGAGTAAATAGACTATTTGATGTAAGTAATGTGGTCATATCTTTTCTTTTTCTTTTTTTTAAATTTTTGATTTCAGATCACTAAATACAATCTTAATAAATTCCCTAGTATTGCTCTGCTTCTGACTCTCAATATATTTGGCAAGCATTTTTAGTATATTTAACCAGCCAATGACCCATACCAATGAATCCCTATTTATCTGTAATATCTTCTATCAATTCGATAAAGTATTATTGCACATTCCATAGGAAGGTGAGTATTCTTCTCCACAAATCGATTTGATGCCATGTGATAGAACCTCCATCATGCTGAGTGCTGAGTACCCTTATCCATTATTTCTTGGACACATGATACAAGTGTCAAGTGTTGAACTGTTCAAAGAATCCAACATGGAAATCTTTAAAAGTCAGACATAGGGACATGCCTATATCTTATCATACGCAATATAGTCGAGCTCCAGCAATGTGCTTGCATTGCTTATCTTCTAATATGTTTTTAAGGGAAGTGTGGAAGGTGGAAGTTTTAAGCCCTTTAAGAAAGGCATAACAGTGTATCTTATTTTATTAAAAAAATAGGATACATAAAGAATAAGATACAAAGGCGAAGAGAGTTGTATATGTTATCTCTAATTATTTTTGGTAAGGGCCCACAATGAGGCTTTAGGCTCTCAAGTTAGCAATATGAAGCTTAAATGCAAACCAAGATGTAGAAAAAGTAGATAATATGGTGAATACATGAAAAATGTGAATATGAATAGTTACCCCCCGCATGCACACACCAAAAGTATTATGAAAAAGAAAGAAAGAAGCCACATGTGCTCTCTAGATTGATAGTGCAAGACACATGACAAAGTTAGAAGGACTAGACGAGATCCACTACTAGCTGGAACTTAGTGCAATGGTAGACTGACCTGTGATTGGGCTGGTTTACTGCATGAGCATGCCACTGGCATGTACGAAAGATAAGAAAGAAAATAATCTAATGGTTTTGCTACCTTGAGCTTCAAAGACTTTCATTACTACAATGCCACCAAATAAAAGATGGGCGACAAGGGACGGATTGATAGAAGCTAAGGAAAAGATAAACTAAGATGAGATAAGGTAAAATATAAGTCAAATTAATTGTTGCTTTGAAAGTCCTTCACAATTAGTTTCGGGAATTTATATAATTAGATCATATCCTAACTAATAACTATGCTAAATGTGTGGAGGATTCCACATCAAACATTAAAATATCCCATATGTGCTCTCCAATTTAATAGTGCAGGTTAGATGGTACACCCATATAACAATGAATTTGAAGATCGGTCAAACTAGAAACTCAAATCTGACCCACCTCAACCAAATGTCTTAACAGAATGCATACCAAATACAAGAAAATTGGACCCAAACAAGTGACATGAGGAAGGCCTGACAATAGCCTCAGAGCTACCCAACAGAAGATTAAACTAGCTAAGCAACAATTTAAACTACCAAGCAAAATCAAACTAAACCTAGAGGTTAGAAAGCAGAAAAATAATTTTTAAATCTAAAGATACAGGATGCTTAAAAGAACTAAACTACCTAGAAAGGCCAGAATCACCACATTACATAAAGCTCTCTTACTGTCTTAGCACTAAGTCACATCCATCACCATTGGCCTCCACTTTTCACTATCAATTTGTGGTATTTTAGCATGCTCCAGAACACTAAGCACTAGCTTTCGATGTCATTTTACATGACTCTACCACATCAGCCTCTCATGGTGAAAGAAAGACTTATCCTTAAATTTCCATCACTCCATTTGTATTTAGAGTTCTTCACTATTGCAATATTCATAATGCAATAAAATGAACAGCCCTACTTTGCGATCTCTAGTTTGAATTTATGTCATTTTTTATGGCTTGCATAGGATGATAAAATCTGCTAACCTTCTTTGGAAATACATGTAGCTTCTGAGATTGCTCAATGTTCTTCACTGTGCGGTAGCCAAATCAATCCCAAAAGGTAGCAGATGATGAACCATCCCATACCATCCCATATGCTCAATATATGAAAGAGTATGGGGTGGGGCGGGGTGGGGTGGCACATATGGAGCCTTGACAACTGACAGGTTAATGCAAGAGAGATTACAAAGGTGGAGGGAACAAAAATGCCTATAATACTAGGTGGATGATTCAAAACTACTGGAAAGCCTTGAGATCAATTCATAGCCGTCTGGTAGCTATGTTCTGTTTAAACAGACAATCCAGAGGAGAAAGCAATACTTCAGTTTTTATTTGCTAGTCTACTAGAGTGTTTTGTCGTGTGACCTCATTCCACATAAATTAAATTTACATTATCAACATTAATCTATTTGAGGGATAATTAATTAAAGAATAAGTACTTTTTCATTTACTGATATTGAGAAACTTTTGGATGTTATACAACAACCATAACATTAAGCCACGTCGGAAATATCCAAAGTCCGGTTTATTGATCCTCGTCCACCAAGCATTCTAATTTAGGGCTCCCTATAATGTTATTTTACGCTTTTTCATATATTTTCTCACAACGTCCATCCGGTCACCTTCCCTTCTTTTCCTACATCCTTCAACAAAAGTATTCCTCCTCACAAATGCTCACCGCAAATTTCTGCTCCAGATGCTGATACCATTTCAATCAGCTCCTGATCACTTAGTCCTTATTTTATGCAACTATTATAATTGCTCTGATATATTTACTTCTCATTTTATCCTTCCTAGTTTTACCTTGCAATCTTACGATCTCAACTCTTAACTAACTCCTCTATCATACTGCCAAGGTCCCTAATAAAATATTGTATCAATCCATAGCAAGCACAAGATATCATACACCACAGGACCACTTTTTTTCTTCCCAAATGAAAAGATAATGAGTCATCTGTTACTTCTAAGCACCACATGACCCTTGCAATAGTAGGAGCTTGTCGAATGGAATGTTTGTCCGCCAAGCAAAAATTCTTCTGGCTTTTCATGAGATAATATTCTCACAACTTCTGTCACTAATAATGACCCAGAAAACCCTTTTACCAAACATGATCATAAGTGATGCTTAAAAATTTTGGATCATGATCGGTGTGATGAGCATCTCATATGAAGCAACAAGGGCTTCTATTGCTATGACGCATTTTCCCACCTGGACTAGCAATTTTAGGATGACTAGCATGCAATATATGAACGTCCTTATGGCCTAAGAGGCATATAAATTCAGTTCATGTATAACAATCTCTGCTGGATCAATTAGGAGCCCAGCCCAACCTTAGTGAAAAATTTATGCTATTTATATATGCCTTCCCATGATCATATCCTTCAATAAGCATCAAATGAAGTCAACAAGAGATGCTTTAATGTAATATGCAATCTGTTGATCAATACAATCCACAAAATCGTTATGGTTAGTCCTACTAGTTCATAGAATTCTAGTGGCTTGTGATTATTAAAGGTAAAACGTTCTTAATTACAGTTAAGCATCTTATGGTACCTGATCTTGGATTTCTCTCCTTTCATGGATCTGCCTCAATTTCTCTTACCAAATGGATGCCCTTCCCATTAACTTGATAAGAAAAGTTATTTTGCCATCCTTTATACTCTTTTAACTTTAAAAATCAACCATCCTAATTATATTGTTTTGAGTTTGCTCATAGCATTTCCTCAGTCCCTTCCTTTGATGTTCTGATCACCCAGAACAGTTACCGACTTTTTCTTCAATTTACCAGGAATAAATATTTGTTTCAAAGTCATTTGTTGCAAATCCGATCATGCTTTCTTTGGTGTACTTCCATCTAATATTCTGGGGTTTAGCAGATCTCATGCTTTTAGTTATGCCACTAAACTTTAATGTTCTAATTTTTAGTTGACTGGAATTTGTTCATCATACCATAGAACAATTGGTTGCTTCAACCAATTGCTGTCAATGAATCATCTTTGGTGTTAGGATCACTTCCTCAGTTGAACAGTGGAGTTCCAGATTTGTCTATAACAGGGTTGCTCGCTAAGTTAGTTGCTTTAAAAATCGAACATGATTAGAACCTTGAAGGTTATTTAGGATCTTTTGAGGTTTTCAAGAATTCATTTTAAGCAAGAAAATTTTGTTTTTCCCCAGCTAGCATTTATGGTGCATCACATGTCTTATCCACAATTAAGACGAAGCACGCAAAGATAACAGCAACATTAGCAACATAAATCAAGAGAGATGTCAAAATTCTTAAGACAGGACAACTGAGAAAGTGCACTTACTGATTTTAGATTATTGTTTAGCTGTTGCAGATCTTTGGAAACCACTTCCAGCAAAGAAGACATCTGAATGGGTCCAGTCCCAGGTACCAAAGGCTTAACACCAATAGGCGGCCCCAAACTCTCAACATTCACTGCAAGCACAAACATACAATCGGCTCATCCCCATTAAATACCAAGAAAGAGAGACAAATTACCATTCTTTGTCGATGAGACCCGACAACGAACACCACCGCCGCGCCGCAAAATCGACCTCCGCCGCGACCTCCCAAAGCGCCCTCCTTTCAAAGGATGCCCGCAAGCGACCAGATCCAAAACCCTCTGGCTGGACGTTAGCAAAAACATCCTCCCAAGAAACCAACCAAAACTTGGCACCACCACGGATCAAGAGGCCCACCAGTTCTCGAAACAAGAGGAGGCCGAGCTCAAACGCCTGCGGACGCTCATTTAAACGCCAAGCCACCCAAACCAAACAATCACTTGGAATCACGCCAAACGTCCAGCCGTAGCATCAACAGTAACTCGGTCTACGTCGAAAATCTGCAGGAGATTTTCCCCTTGGTGTGGGTCTGCCACAGCTACCAGGCCTTTAATAAACAGGCATGTAAGCTTGCGTTCGTGAACCCATAAACGGACAGAGAGTTAGGAGAGGGGAGGAAGACGGAGTAGCGTTTTTAAATAACTGTAGACTTTCCGCTGGCTTTTGAGGTGGATCCATGAGGTCCACGAGGGCTTCTTGTGATCTGGGTCCTCCTTATCATTTGAGAGAGAGAGAGATAGAAGGGGGGTAGGCGCCGAGGACCAGGCCGAGTTGGGAGGAGATATTTCTGGGTGTTCCCGACCAGAGAGATAACGGACGGACTAGATCTCGCCACGGTGGGAGTATCTAATAGAATCTACGGATAAGATGTGGTGTGGAGATTGCGAAAGGGGTAAGGGTTCGAACCGTCCCCGTCATCGATGAGCTGCTTGGAGATCAACAGGTACGCAAGGAACTGCGTTTTTAGATGGCAGCATGAAAAGGACGCTTCTGGTTGACGTGATTAGCTCTGTTTCAAGATGGCATTTTCGTAATAAGGTAATGTTTGATAGAAAAAATAGTATTCATAGGTAAATGTAAAAATATTTGTTGACTATCCCATTGATCATATTAAATGCAAAAAGATAAATTCATATGATAATCTTTTTTTTACTCTTATTTGGAGGGATAACCAGCTATTCCTACATTTTCTAAGGAATAAATTGAGGGGATATTTCATGGTTAACCATGATTAACCATGGATTATCCCTTTGATTAACTTTATTCTCTGCTATCCCTTATAGTTATGGCTTTTAAGACCTATTTCAAACATTATATAATTGTGAAACTGGCGAGTCCTTTAAAATGATTGAACTGAGGATTGAACTTGGATCTAGTTTGGTATAAGCGGTTATTATCCTGGCATAGGACTTATTTTTTAGTGGTTGCGAATATTTTTATCTTATCCTTAGATGGTGCAAAGTTAATATTGTCACTATCTGATTGTGCTGCACTGTTCTGTTCAGTGGTCATAATTTTCATTAGAATTTGCTGTTCAATACCCAGATGATATTCTCAACTGTGCAAACAGGGACGCCAAATTGATCTTCTCAACTATTTGTGCAAGCAGAGACGCCACATGTTTTATCAATGTGAAGTTGAAAGGAAAAGCTACAGCACTTTCAATGAATGAATGATTTGTTCACAAAATCTTGTGAATTAATAATATATTTATTGCCTTGTTAAAAAAAACAACAATGATAGCAAGAATGTATCTTTATTTGTAGGTATGTAAGTATGTATGTATGATGATAATTGTTTAATATGTTGTGCATTTTAATTTTTTGATATATTATTGTATTAAAAGGCATTTGAATGGGTTCTTTATTATATTTCTATGACATTGGAAGGTTTATTCAGTGTAATTTAGCAATCATAGCAAAAAACTAAATAAATTTTATGATTTACAAATAAGTGACAACAAAAAGATTTTGGTTTCGAAAAATCCTTCCTCCAGATTGGATGGATGACCTATGCAACTTAAAATTCATAAAAACCTATCTTAATATGATTTATTGGTTCAGATAATTTGTAATTTAGTTAAATGCCGAATCAAGTAAATATATTAAAGATGAGCTGCTTCTTTTTTTCATTTATTTTTAGATCTGCATCAGTTTACCTTGATATTTCATCATTTAGAGTTGACATCAGTTGCTTACGTTGCCTCCTCTGTTAGCGTTTTTTTTTTATGATCTACGTGGATATATGATTAATTTATTATTTATTTCGGAATCAGTTGCCTAAGACTAATCCTTGTATGAAGGTTGACACTGGGGGCCGACGCTGGGTGGCAATGCCGGATGCCGGAGCCAAAGCTTCAGTACTGGGACTTATTAAGGCCGACACCTGTGGCCAATGTTGGAGGCCGATGCTGATGGCTGACGCTGGAGGTCTGGTGCCAACGCGCAGTTGGTCTTTGATGCTGACGCTGGGGGCCGACGCTGGAGGCTGACGCCGGGGGCCGGCGCTGGTGGCCGACACTAGCTGCCTGGCTCTGGAGGTCGATGCTGGCTGTCTGGCTCAAGAGGCCGACGCTGGTTGTCTGGCTCTGAGGCCGACGCTAGCTGTCTGGCTCAAGAGGCCGACGCTGGCTGTCTGGCCCAATAGGCCGACGCTGGAGGCCGGTTCCGAAGACCGATGCTGGAGGCTTTGGGTTTTGTTGTCACATCATTGCTTTTGGAAATCGTGCAGAATATAATACTACTCTAGGGGAAACGGCCAGCCGTATCAGATGCCCCCCGCCCCTGAGATGGGTAAGCGTTTATTTATCCGCAAAAGGGATGCGAATATCCTCTAGGTGGCCGGTTTCCGCGTCATTATTTCGCCTTTGTTGGGATTAGGGAGGATTTACCTCGGGCAACGTTACGAAAAGGCGGACGGAATCATTGTGATAAGGTTGACTCCCCCTTTTGCCGGTCTTTTCGAGCTTATCGTATTGGCAGGTCTTCGAAACGTCTCCCAACTGAAGACGGACGCGTGGTTGGATCGGACGGTGAGGGGGATGTTTCGAAATGGCGCCATGATGGCAGATTGCCCTTATCTTCCTATCTTCCCCATTCCTTCCGCCATTGCCCCCTTTTGAGTCCGCCGGCGCTTCTGTCTTTCGTTCATTCTCTCCGTGCTCTGTCTTTGGCTCGCGTTTTTCTTCTCAGGTTAGTTCCCATGGCTTCTCCCTCTTGCTCCATTTCTGGTTCTTGGGGGGGTTCTTCCCAGTCTTCTGAATCCCAGTCCATCCAATGGTCCACCTCATCTTCTAATCATTCACTAGAGCCACGACCAGTCGATCGTCCCTCAACCGGGATTCGTCCGACCGGCGGACAAACTTCCGTTAGAACCCGGCCGGCGGTTGCCGGCCCTTCTAGGGTTATCAAGGAGTCCCCCGAAGGGACTGCGTCGGCCATGTCTGCCCAGGACATCGCGAACTTAAGGGCCAGGTATGGCTTCCCTCCGAACCTTCACCTGTTCGCTCCCACCCCTAACGACAGGGCAACCTCTTTCCGTTCCGGGAGGGTTGCCTTGTACGGGGCCTTTTTTAAGGCCGGGCTTCGGTTACCGATTCACCCCTTCATCCTTAATCTTCTGGATAGGTACTCCTTGACCCCGTCCCAACTAGTTCCCAACTCCTTCCGAACTATTGTTGGTTTTTTAGTACTCTGCCATCTGCAGGGTATAGAGGCTAGCATTTCCTTGTTCCGCAGCTTCTATACCCTGCGCAAACAGTCGGGGTGGTGGTCTTTCACTCCTAGATCCAATAGGATTCTTAGGTTGTGCCTTCCTTCCTCCGTTAAGGGGTGGAAGGACAAGTTTTTCTTCGCGGACGTCAGCGGGGTTCGTGGAAGCTGGGGGGTGCCCAATATCGACGCCAACAGGGACTCCTCCATCCTTCCACGAGACCGGATGGCATTTGGGCAACTCCTGACTGCCGATATTCCTAAGTGTAATAAGCTGATAGCCGAGGAGAATCTTCACCGTGCCGGCTTAATTCCCTCGAGGGGTGAGCACTAGTCCACTCGCCTCTCTTCTCTGTTCTTCTCCCTTTTTTTTTTTTTTTTTTTTTTTAACTATCCCTTGCTTGCGTAGGGATGGCGCCGACTTTGCACAAGCTTAAGCAGGTGGCCGCCAAGAAGAGGAAGGCCGCGGGGACTGTGTCCCCTATCGAAGGGAGGGCTGCCGCCAAGGTTCCCAGGAGGGCCGACGCCGGGAGGGTTGGTGGCAGAGAGACCGACGCTGGGGTGGCCGATGCCGGAGGAACTATAGTCGTGAAGCCCCTACGTGCCAAGGTCTCGAAGAAGGGCGGCCCCAAAAGGGTCGACACTAAAGGGGTCGACGCTCAGGAAGCCAAAGCAGTGGGGCCCATGCGCATAGGCGAGGCGGCCCAACCCCAAGCCGAAGAACCCGTCATGGAAGACGCGGCGAAGGCCAGGGCCGGCAAGGAAGTGGAGCAAGGCCCGCCGGAGGAAGAATCTCCAGCTCCGGCTCCTCCAATTATTTTACTTGACTTATCTCCTGATGGGAAGACATCGTCTCCCACGCCTAAAGAAACGGATAAGGCTCCGGCGGCAATAGCGGCAACTCCAGTCGCTACCTTGCCCCCTACGGGGGCTGCAGCTGAAGCGCCCCTGCCCGCTAAGGGGCCGGATGCGGCAGGTTCCGAGGCGGGATCAGCCTCGGTAGGTCCGACGCCCAGGGAAGGGAGGAGTATCGATCCCTCCTTCCAATCAATGCTGGCAAACCATAGCCGCTGGGCTACACGGGTCATAGAGGAAGCTTCAGTGGCGGAGGTGCAAGAGTACCTCCGAGGTCAAGGGTGTGTTACCTTTTTTCGTGAAGCCTCGGTGGCGCACCTCTGGGTGAGTTTTTGTGCTATTATTGTCCTTTTCTTTTTCCCTTTTTCTTTCTTTATATCTGGATGTTTTTTTTTTTTTTTTTTTTTTTTTTTTTAGGCCCTGAACTCCCTTGTCGCCCTTAAAGATCTCTGGACTCTGAGCGACACCGCTATTGAACAAGCGCGGGAGGAGATGGTCTCCCTTCAAGTCAGAGCAGAAAAGGCGGCGATGGCTCTAGAGGACACCCGGGCCACCCTGACGGGTGAGGTAGAGGTTATTCGGCTTAGAGCCGAAAAAGCTGAATACGCGCTGGAAGTTGCCCAGCGCCGTGCTGCCAATGAGCTGGACAATGCTCAGGTGGCAGAAGAAAAGCAGAAAGTGGCCGAGGAGAAGCTGATGGCGGCCGAGGAGAAGCTGGTGGTGACCGAGGAGAAACTGATGGCAGCAGAGCAGGAGGTATGTGTTCTAAAGACTCAAATGAGTTCTGCCTCCGTCTAGACCAATGCGGCTAAGGAAGCCACTCGCCAACACATAATTAAAATCGCGGATCTGGAGGCGATAGTGGCGGAGGCCCAGAGAAGAGCCATCGAGGCGGAAAAGAAGGGGGCCAATGCCATAGAGGATTATAAGAAATCCGCAGCCTTCGATGACGAGGTAGCCGAGTCAGCGGTGCTAGCTTATGACGCCGGCTTCCAAGATTGTAAAAAGAAAGTCCAGGAGCTTTACGACCTGGAAGATATCGAGGAGCTGCAACCTGACGACGTCCCTGAGGATGACGCCCCGCCTTCGGATGCCCATTAACAGCTTTTGTTTTTCTCCTTGTCGGCAATTTTGTAAACTTCATCATCAATGAATATTTTTAATCTCTTTTGATCTTTCGATTATGATCTACTTCATTTGTTCGAAGTGCTGTGAACTGCCAGTCGATAGGATTATGTATAGTAGGTTACGCTAGATAGGACCATGATACTGCCCTAAGCATTGACAAGACCGATATTCGGTGGTAGCACAGATTTTAGTTGCTATTGCAAACGCGAGGTGCTGGTCCTCGGTACCAACACATAGTTGGTCTTTACGGCCGACGCTGAGCGTCGGTCTTTCGTGCCAGCGCATAGTTGGTCCTTGACTGCCGGAGCGGATCCGGTCTTTTGCTGCCGATGCTGGGCGCCGGTCTTAGGTGCCAACGCGGAGTTGGTCTTTGACTGCCAGAGCGGATCTGGTCTTTTGCTGCCGACGCTGGGCGCCGGTCTTAGGTGCCAACGCGGAGTTGGTCTGACTGCCGGAGCGGATCCGGTATTGTGCTGCCGGCGCTGGGCGCCGGTCTTAGATGCCAATGCGGAGTTGGTCTTTGACTGTCGGAGCGGATCCGGTCTTTTGCTGCCGATGCTGGGCGCCGATCTTAGATGCCAACGCGGAGTTGGTCTTTGACTGCCGGAGCGGATCCGATCTTTTGCTGCCGACGCTGGGCGCCGGTCTTAGGTGCCAACGCGGAGTTGGTCTTTGACTGCCGGAGCGGATCCGGTCTTTTGCTGCCGACGCTGGGCGCCGGTCTTAGGTGCCAACGCGGAGTTGGTCTTTGACTGCCGGAGCGGATCCGGTCTTTTGCTGCCGACGCTGGGCGCCGGTCTTAGATGCCAACGCGGAGTTGGTCTTTGACTGCCGGAGCGGATCCGGTCTTTTGCTGCCGACGCTGGGCACCGGTCTTAGATGCCAACGCGGAGTTGGTCTTTGACTGCCGGAGCAGATCCGGTCTTTTGCTGCCGACGCTGGGCGCCGGTCTTAGGTGCCAACGCAAAGTTGGTCTTTGACTGCCGGAGCGGATCCGGTCTTTTGCTGCCGACGCTGGGCGCCGGTCTTAGATGCCAACGCGGAGTTGGTCTTTGACTGCCGGAAAAGATCCGGTCTTTTGCTGCCGACGCTGGGCGCCGGTCTTAGGTGCCAACGCGGAGTTGGTCTTTGACTGCCGGAGCGGATCCGGTCTTTTGCTGCCGACGCTGGGCACCGGTCTTAGATGCCAACGCGGAGTTGGTCTTTGACTGCCGGAGCGGATCTGGTCTTTTGCTGCCGACGCTGGGCGCCGGTCTTAGATGCCAACGCGGAGTTGGTCTTTGACTGCCGGAGCGGATCTGGTCTTTTGCTGCCGACGCTGGGCGCCGGTCTTAGATGCCAACGCGGAGTTGGTCTTTGACTGCCAGAGCGGATCCGGTCTTTTGCTGCCGACGCTGGGCACCGGTCTTAGATGCCAACGCGGAGTTGGTCTTTGACTGCCGGAGCGGATCCGGTCTTTTGCTGCCGACGCTGGGCGCCGGTCTTAGGTGCCAACGCAGAGTTGGTCTTTGACTGCCGGAGCGGATCCGGTCTTTAGCTAAATACTCATTCGGAAATAAGAACATGTCTATTATTCATGCATCAAACAGATTCAAATTAATAACAATAGAATTCTATTGATAGTACCATCGTAAATTGTCGGCATTCCAAGTTCGAGGGAGCAGCTTCCCGTCTAGCTCTTCGACTTTATACGCCCCATGGTGGAGTACCTCTTTGACACGGTATGGTCCTTCCCATTTTGGTGCCAGCTTGCCCCCTTCCGTTGGCTTTGATACTTCAGCTCTTCGTAGGACCAGGTCTCCTGGCCGGAATGTCTTGGGTCGCACCCGAGAGTTGTAGTGTTTGGCCACTCGCTGACGGAACGCTGCCATACGAAGTTGCGCTTGATCTCGCAATTCTTCTACCAAATCCAGATCAGCCCTTAGCTGGTTGGAGTTGCTTTCTTCGTGGTATAATTCCGTCCGGGGACTAGGAGCTCCTATTTCTACGGGGATGACCGCCTCGGTCCCAAAGACCAAGCTAAAAGGGGTTTCCCCTGTGGGAGCTCGCGGTGTCGTGTGGTAGGCCCATAACACACTGGAAAGTTCTTCCACCCAGCGCCCTTTACAGCTATCGAGCCGAGCCCGGAGCCCTTGGAGGATGATGCGATTGGTCACCTCAGCTGCGCCGTTGGTTTGGGGATGCCCTACGGAGGTGAATCGGTGACGGATGCCTAGGCCCTCGCAGAATTCTCGGAAGGCCGTGTTATCAAACTGTCGGCCGTTGTCTGTAACCAGGGTGTGTGGTAACCCAAACTGACACACCACAGATTTTCAGAAGAAAGCCCTCACTTTGGCTTCCGTGATTTTAGCAAGAGCTTCCGCCTCGATCCACTTAGTGAAATGATCGACGGCCACAACTAGGAACTTACGTTGTCCGGAGGCAGGAGGGAAAGGTCCCAGGATGTCCATGCCCCATTGTGCAAAGGGCCACGGTGCAGCCAGGAGGGTCAGCTGGGACGCCGGTTGATGTTGGACGTTGGCATGACGCTGGCAGCTGTCACATCTTTTGACGAGTTCAGAGGCATCCTCTTTCATTGTCAACCAATAATACCCCTGACGTAGAGCTTTATATGCAAGGGCCCTGCCCCCCAGATGGTTTCCACATATCCCCTCGTGTATCTCTCGCAAAATATAGTTGGCATCGGCGGGACCGACACACCTGAGGATAGGGTATGAGAATGACCTTCGGTAGAGCTTTCCTTCCATAAGGAAGAACTTCGGGGCTCGTCTTTTAAGTTTCCTAGCTTCGGCAGGGTCCTCTGGGAGGATGCCATCAGTAAAGTATTGAACGTAGGCGTCCATCCAGGAAGGCTCCAGCTCCACCGGCAAAGTTTCTCTTGGTACCTCAATGCTTGGGACTTCTAAATGCTCCACATAAGCCTTTTCCAACATCCTGTCAACCGAGGCGGCGAGATGGGATAGGGCGTCGGCTCTGGCATTCTCTTGTCGAGGAATGTAGCTGACGCTGAAGTGAGTGAATGGGGAAACCATTGAGTGCACCGCGTCTAAGTAGCGGGCCATGATGGGATCCTTTGCCTCGTCCTTTGTAATCTGGCCAGCAACCAGTTGGGAGTCGGTGAAGGCCCTAAGGCGTTTCACCCCAAGCTCCCGAGCCAACCTTACACCGGATAACAAAGCTTCATATTCCGCCTGATTGTTAGTAGCTGGAAAGAGGAAGCGAAGTGCACATTCAGTCACAACCCCGTCCGAGTTGGCCAAGATGAGGCCTGCTCCGCTCCCTTGAGAGTTAGATGCCCCATCCACGTGGAGAACCCACTCATCTTCACTGATTCCAAGGGGCTGAATGTCCGTAGGAGGTTCTTCAGGTGGCTCCATTCCCCAAGTACATTCAACCAAAAAATCAGCCAGAACTTGGGACTTCATAGCCGACCGGGGGCGGAAAGATATATCGAACTCCCCCAGCTTGAGGGCCCACCTTGCCAGCCGGCCGGAAGTATCCGGACGAGCCAGAACCGCCTTCAGAGGCTGGTCTGTAATCACCGCGATCGGGTGGGCTTGGAAGTATGGCCGCAGTCGCTGGGCAGACACGATCAATGAGAAGACGATTTTCTCCATGTTTGAGTAGCGGGTCTCTGCATCATGGAGTACCTTACTCGTATAATACACTGGCCTTTGTGTGCCGCTAGTGTCCATACGGACTAGCACGGAGCTAACAGCCTCGGGAGAGGCCGCAAGGTATAGAAGGAGCTCTTCTCCGCTCATCGGCTTGGATAACAGTGGTGGGGTAGATAAGAATGTCTTTAACCCTTCGAACGCCTCTTGGCATTCTTTGGTCCATTCGAACTCGTTGATTCGGCGAAGCGCCTTGAAGAAAGGCAGACACCTTTCGGCAGACTTGGACAGGAAGCGGCTTAGGGCGGCTACTCTTCCTGTCAAGCGTTGTACTTCCTTCTTATTGGAAGGAGGCCTCATGTCCAAGATGGCTTGGACTTTGTCTGGGTTTGCTTCGATCCCCCTCCGGGTCACCATGAAACCCAAAAACTTCCCAGCGGTCACCCCGAATGCACATTTGCGAGGGTTTAGCTTCATCTGATACCGACGAAGCCTGTCGAATGTTTCTGCTAGGTCTGCGATGTGGTCACTGGCATGAACGCTTTTCGTCAGCATGTCATCCACGTATACTTCCATGTTACGTCCTATCTGACCTTCAAAGACCTTGTTCATCAACCTTTGGTAAGTAGCTCCCGCATTCTTTAACCCGAAAGGCATTACCCTGTAGCAATACAACCCCTTTTCGGTTATGAAGGAGGTAGCTTCTTCATCCACCGGGTTCATCCGGATCTGGTTGTATCCAGAGAAAGCATCCATGAAGCTGAGAACCTCATGGCCGGATGTAGCGTCCACCAGTTGATCGATTCGAGGCAGGGGGAAGCTGTCTTTGGGGCATGCCTTGTTTAGGTCGGTGAAGTCTACGCACATTCTCCAACTCCCATTGGCCTTGCGGACCAGAACCACATTAGCCAACCACTCGAGATAGTGGACCTCCCGAATATGGCCTGCAGCCATTAACTTGCGAATCTCTTCGTCGATGGCTTTCTGCCTGTCCGGAGCAAAGTTTCTCTTTTTCTGTCGGACAGGCCGACACCCCGGCTTGAGGTTAAGTTGGTGGGTGATTACTTCTTCAGGAACGCCCGGCATGTCAGAGGATGACCATGCAAAAACGTCCGTGTTGGCCCGCAGGAAGGTGAGAAGTTGATGACGTACTTCCTCTGGGAGCGATGCCCCCAGCTGAACAGTTCTTGCTGGGTCATCACCCAAGGGGAGGGTTAGAAGGTGTTCTGCCGGCTCTCCCCTTCTTCCCAATTCCCTAGGATCGAGTGACTCAGAGGCTGTCGCTGATTCTGCGCTCAGCGGGCTGGGTGACAGATGGTAGCAAGGCGGAAGTGGGCTTTGCTCCCCCTTCATTTCTCCGATGCCTTCGTTGGTGGGAAACCTTACCAATAATCTCTTAGTGGAAATCACGGCATCCAGCAGATTCAGCCCCGGTCTTCCCAAGATGGCGTTATAAGCCAGCGGGACCCGGACCACCAAGAAGTTTATGACCACGGTGCTTTGGCATGGAGGAGTTCCAGCCGTGACGGGAGAGCAATTTCACCTTCGACGCTCACTGAGTCTCCCGTGAAACCCATTAGCGGTGTGGCAACGGGTCGGAGTAGAGACCTTGATAAGTTCATCCGAACAAAAGCGTCGTAACTCAAGACGTCCACAGAGCTCCCACTATCAATTAGAATTCTTTTTACAGGGTGTTTAGCTATAGTCATGGACACCACGACGCTGTCGTCATGTTTATTAACTACCCCATCTAGATCCTTTCCGAAGAAAGGTATTACAGAGTCTATCCCCTCTCGTGGTCTCTTCGAACCACCATCCGTTCCCCAAGAGATCATAGCTATGGTCTTTTCAGTTGGGGTATTGTCCACGCCAGCCGGACGACCTGGGGGCACCGCGGAGCTCGTCGCGGGGAGATTGCCTCTTCGAACAAACTTGCCCAGGTGGCCTTGCTGAACCAGCTCCTCGATGGCCTTTTTTAGATGGCGGCAGTCTTCGGTGTCGTGGCCGTAGTCTCGGTGGTACCGGCAGTAAAACTCCTTGTTGCGGGGACCCCCGGACTTCAAGGGAGTCGGACGCTTGAAATATGGTTCTTCCTCAATCTCCAGCAGGATGTGAGAGATGGGAGCCATGAGAGGAGTGAATTGCTCTTTAGGAACCAGCGCCTGCGGCCGGCGATCTGAGCGTCGTGGAGGCTCGGGCTTTCGCGGTTGTGTACCAGCACGGTCAGAAGGCGGTGGTTTATTACCGGGGTCCTTGTCAGCTTCTCTCCTGGAAGAATCTGCTTCGTCAGCACGGATGTACTTCTGTGCTCGGCTCAGAAGCTCGGCGTAGGAGCGCGGAGGCTTCTTATCCAGGGAGTAAGCGAATCTGGACGGGCGAAGTCCTCTCTTCAGGGCCAAGGTGGCGACGGAGTCCTCCAGGTTATATACTTCAGCGCTGCTTCCTTAAATCGAGCGACGAAATCCTTTAAGGTCTCGCCACTCCTCTGCTGGACAGCAAAAAGGCTATCGGCAACTCGTGGGATCTTTCGACAGGCATCAAAATGAGCCAGAAGGATCGTTCAAGTTGCCGAAACGAGTTGATGCTGCGGGGGGGCAGCCGGGAGTACCACGCGCGCGCCGCCTTACGGAGCGTGGCCGGGAAGGCGACGCATAATAAGGAATCTGTCGCTCCCTGGACCTACATGAGGACTTTGTAGCTTTCCAGATGATCCAGGGGGTCCGTCGTTCCATCATATGGATCCAATTGAGGGAGACGAAACCGGGGGGGACAGGTTCCTCCATGATATGGCGAGAAAGCGGGGGGCGATGCTCATACTCCGCTGTATAGGGATCGGCGATCCGACGGCTGAGTTCGTCCAACCGCCGATGGTACTCGTCAAGCCTTTGCTCAGCCCGTCGGGTGGTTCTCCGGGGGGTGTTACCTCGGGATGAGTCGGAAGAAGAAGATTGCCGGTGCAAAAAATGTGCCCGCTTGGACTCCTTTTCTTCCGGTCGGTGGTGGGAACGGCCGGAGCGACGGGAGGGAGACCGTCGCCGCTTTGAGGTCCCTTGGGATGATTCGGAGGAAGAAGATCGCCGGCGCAACGAATGTGCCCGTCCGGACTCCTTTTCTTCCGGTCGGCGGTGGGAGTGACCGAGGCGACGGGAGGGTGACCGTCGTCGCTTCGAGGTCCCTTGGTGATGAGGTTCAGGGGGCGAACGATGAGAGACCTCAGGCGGAGTTCCTCCCTGGTGAGACTGAACTGTTCCTCACACCCCTTTGCCCATCGCAGGGGGTTGAGTTACAGCAGCCACATGACGCTCTTGCAGCCCCCGGACCATCGTCGTCAGATCCTGGACCTGATGAGCTAGGACATCAAGTCGGTCGGGTTGGCTTGTTGGTGCGAGGGGTGGAGCATGGGGGTTGACCTCCGAATGCTCAACTCGCGGGATGTGCCCGGCTGCTTGGCTGGAGGAGGCCTCTTGCGCTCGCGTGGTCACCATCGCTTCCTTTGCAAAACTGGAGGGGTTCCAGGGAGAATTTTTGACCTGGCTTCCCCCCTACCTGGCGCGCCAATCTGTTGCGGCCGAATCACGTATGATGAACGTCGGGCAGGCTGGAATCACCGGGTGCGTAGAAAGGCCACCGTCTTCCTTCAAGAGCCTGCAAAAAGTCCCGGACCGGTGGTTCCGGCGGGAACCCTCCGACGCCCAAGTTAGTGAGTCGTCGAACAGGGATATGATCTTTGTAGAACTGTTGTAGAGCAAGTTTTTGTTTCAAAGAGAGAGAAAGAGAGTCCCCTTGCATGGAGCTCGGGTCCTCCTTTTATACCTGTTGGGGATCCGTATACCTTGGTCTGTTGGAACCGTCGGATCTGTTTCGTTGTGATGTTTCATCGAACGGTAAGTTGTTGGACTGTTGCTGGATAAGGGCCGCTTATAGCGGTAACGGCTGATCAGGCTGACACGCCCGAGCTATCCGGCAGTAGTCATTAGATCGCGGGGTCAGTTGCCTAAGACTAATCCTTGTATGAAGGTCGACACTGGGGGCCGACGCTGGGTGGCAATGCCGGATGCCGGAGCCAAAGCTTCAGTACTGGGACTTATTAAGGCCGACACCTGTGGCCAATGTTAGAGGCCGATGCTGATGGCTGACGCTGGAGGTCTGGTGCCAACGCGCAGTTGGTCTTTGATGCTGACGCTGGGGGCCGACGCTGGAGGCTGACGCCGGGGGCCGGCGCTGGTGGCCGACACTAGCTGCCTGGCTCTGAGGCCGACGCTGGCTGTCTGGCTCAAGAGGCCGACACTGGCTGCCTGGCTCTGGAGGCCGACGCTGGCTGTCTGGCTCAAGAGGCCGACGCTGGCTGTCTGGCTCAAGAGGCCGACGCTGGCTGTCTGGCCCAATAGGCCGACGCTGGAGGCCGGTTCCGAAGATCGATGCTGGAGGCTTTGGGTTTGTTGTCACATCATTGCTTTCGGAAATCGTGCAGAATATAATACTACTCCAGGGAAAACGGCCAGCCGTATCAATATGATTTATTAGTTCAGATAATTTGTAATTTAGTTAAATGCCGAATCAAGTAAATATATTAAAGATGAGCTGCTTCTTTTTTTCATTTATTTTTAGATCTGCATCAGTTTACCTTGATATTTCATCATTTAGAGTTGACATCAGTTGCTTACGTTGCCTCCTCTGTTAGCGTTTTTTTTATGATCTACGTGGATATATGATTAATTTATTATTTATTTATTTTAAATAATAATTAAGATATTTAATTTTATCAAATATTTAAATTTAAGTGATAATAAAAGTTTAATAAAATTAATTTTTGTTGAAAAGAAAAATTTAATATTTAACATATTATCAAATTGCTCTACTCTCTCTTTTATATATAGTCTGTTTAATCATCAAAATAGATGAAAAAAAGATTTAGAAAATAGAAAGAAACTCAATCCCATATGCTTTCTTTTCTTTAATTTTTTTATTTAAATTTTTATAAAAATTATTTATTCTAAAATTTTGATCATTATCTTTATTAAAAAAAATTCTTTAATGAATCTTATATTTTATATATGGTATCAAAGTTTTGATTGAAAAATTTATAATTTTTTTATTATAAATTTATTTTTTTAATATTATATATATATATATAATGAGATAGATGTTATTTATTTATTTATTTATTCGACTGGAATTTTAACGCATATATTCCGTACGATCTTCCCTCTTCTTACGCTCCACGAGGCTCAGCTTCCGGTTCCTGAAAGGCCTGGACCATAAAGCCGTTTGAATTTATTTATCTATTTTTTCTTAATCTCACGAATTCCTCCCCACCACGCTGGATTCCACCAGCGACGACGTGAAGGGGAAGGGGTTCTTACGGTTAGGGTGCAACTCGGGCTCTTGAAATTTAGATTTTTTTTAATTTAAATTTTAATTTTATTTATAAAATATTAATTTTAATTTTAATTTTATTTGTAAAATTTTAATTTTAATTTTATTTTTAAAAATTAGATTCGGATTGAATTTCAGGTTAGGATTCGAGTTGATAGAAAAAATAAAATAAAATATTTTTTTTAAAGTAAATAAATATCGAATTATGAATCCCAAAGATAAAAAAATAAAATCCCTTATGAACACATAAGCTAAACTCGGGACTTTAACATTGTATTAAAAAAAAAGTCTTACCTAAAACAAAGAAGAGAAGGAGGTGTCGTAAACAAAGAAAAGGAGAAGGTAGGAAGCGAAACAAAATGTGCAGATGATCCATCTTTATGTTTGTCCTTTTTCTCATCTGCGATCGACGAACTTGTCCTCCTTGCCCTCAAGTTGGCCATCTCATCCGACCCGATTGGCACCTTCAACCATTCCAAAAATTTGATGTCAATAAGCTACCCCAGTTCGAGTAACCCTCGGGTTCGGGTTATCTCAGGTTCGGATTGCGGTCAACCATAATCCGGGTTAATTGCAAATCGGATCGGGTTAAACCCGGGTCTTTCGGGTTCAGGTTGATCAAATATGAGTTTAAACACTGCTGTAAATCGGGTTCGGTGGGCCGGGTTTGGGTTGAACCTGACCCAAGTTGCACCCCTACTTACGGTGAAGGAAAATTAAGGAAGGGGAATTCCAACAAAAAAAACAAAACAAAAAAAACAGTCTCTCTTCACGAAAGAACGGTTTTCACCGGAAAGAAAAATAAAATAAAATAAAATAATCTTTTTTCACCAGAAATAAATACATAAATAAAAAGATGTGATGGTTCAAACTTATAACCAAAGGCTTCAAGGGCAAGCACATTAAAAGTCCAGGATATTTCTCCTCGAATCTAATCGTTGACAACAAATGGTGAAATGCCAAGATATTTCTCCAGCGAAGAGATTCTTTAAAATTTATGTTGTTTTACTTTTTAATATTTTAAAAAATATTATAGTAAAATTATATGGGTACGTTATAAGACCTCAAATCTTTTGTACTCACGCATGATATTATTATTAATTAAATTTGATATCTATATTATGTGTAATTTGTTAGTCACTAAAGTGGTCAAATTAGAAAGTTTATAGATATCAAATTAATTTAAATAAATTTAATTATTTATAATTATGTGATGCTTATAAATGAGTGACATGATTGTTTATTTGTTATGAGTATATTGAAGTTTATTTATTATAAATATTTAAGGATTGCCCAAAGGTTGACTAGTCATTTTATAATCTATGGATATGATGTGGTCAATTAATATGCTTGGTTAGGTATGTTTAGAATATCCAAAGATAACAAACATATCTAATTTGAGTATATATAATTGCCAAGTATGTAAAATTAAAATTAAGCATCAATTATATTTATTATTATATATCCCAAAGTATCAATATGCACTTATTATTTACTTGATAGAATATAAATATTAATTTAAGTATATTACTCAAAGCATTAATGTGCGAGTATATTCTCTATATGTGTGAGTATATTCTCTATATTTGCAATATCTGATCCGGTTTCTCTTCATTCGCAAGCTATGTCTATTCAAACTTTCAATGGGCTTGATTTCTTTGAATGGTACGAACAAGTTCAGTTCACCTTAGTGTTCTAGATCTTAATTTGACACTCATAAATGAGAAACTCACTGCTCTTACTGACTTTAGCAATGCTGAACAGAGGTCTTTCCATAAGACTTGGAAAAAATCAAATAGACTTAGCCTGATATTCATGCGAATGACTGTAGCAAACAACAGCAAGTCCACAATTCCTGCTACTGAAAGTGCTAAGGAATTTATGAAGTTTTTGGAAGCACGTTCCTAAGCTGACTTTGCTAATAAGTTGCTTGCTGGGACATTGATGAGTACTTTAACCAACATTAAGTTTGATGATTCTTGCATAATCATGTTGTTGAAATGACAAACATAGCAGCAAGACTAAATACTATAGGATTGAAAGTGAATGAGAATTTTCTTGTACAATTCATTATTAATTCCTTGCCTTCTGAGTATGGTTCATTTCACATGAGTTATAATACTATGAAGAATAAGTGGAATATGAATGAATTGCAAAGTATGCTCATTCAAGAGAAAGCAAGACTTAAAAAACAATGAAATCATTCTATCAATCTTATGGGTTAGCAAGGAGCTAAAAAGAAATCAAAGAAAGATAAGGAAGGAAGGAGCAAACAACGACCACTAAAGATAAATGGGTCATCTGCTTAAATCCACAAGAAGGAATAAAAGGATGATAAGTATCACTTCTGCAAAAAGCATGGACACTATCAGAAAGATTGCCTGAAACGTAAGGCATGGTTCGAAAAGAAAGGTAAGGCTATGTCTTTTGTATGTTTTGAATCAAACCTAACAGAAGTTCCTTATAATACTTGGTGGATTGATACTGGTTATACCACTTATGTTTCCAATACGATGCAAGGATTCCTTACAATCCAAACCATAAACCCAAATGAAAACTTTATCTCAATGAAAAATAGAATCAAAGCTCCAGTTGAAACTGTTGGAACTTTTCATTTGATTCTAGACATTGGACATCATTTAGACCATTTCCAAACACCTTATGTCCCTTCTATTTCTCGTAATTTAGTTTCTTTATTCAAACTTGACTCGGTTGTGTTGATCCAATTATTGATTTTGATGAATAACAAAAACCACATGAGTATATTTCTTGTGTTACTAATGATTTTGATTAAGTGTTTCAGTAATTTAATTATTTATTTAATCAAAATCCAAGAAAAATTGAGTTTGATTATGTCTAGTGTCAAGTATCAAGTTTCAGTCATTAGAGCCGACTCTAGAAAGCATTAGAGCCGACTCCAGAGCGTATCAAAATAGTTTGGCACTTTCGACATGGATTAGAGCTGACTCTTACATAGATTAGAGTTGACTCTAATCGAAAGATAGAGAGTTTCATTTCTGCGTCTAATTAGGGCTGACTCCTGCAGAGAATTAGAGCTGACTCTAATAGTTATATAAAGACTATTTTTTAGGGCTCAATTAGAGCCGACTCCCGCATTCGCTAGAGCTAACTCCCGCATGATAAATGTTGATCCCTCAAAAAGCCAAAGCCGACTCCGTGATAAGCAAAAGTTTCCATTTTAAACATCTTGAGTTAGAGCTGACTCCAGGTCTTGTTAGAGCCGACTCTAATTCGTCAGAGGCGGATTTCAAAAGTGTCAAAGATGACTCCATAGCTTGTCTTTTCTTCAACAAATCTCAATGGTTCTTTCCTCTTTCATGCAAAACACCTCCTCAAGTACTTTTAACAGCTAATTTTCATTTAAAAGTGAATTTAGAGGAGATTATAAAAGGGAAGCCATTTGACCATTTTGAGAAGACAAAAGAGAGAGAGTAGAAGTGAAAAATCAAATTTTATCCTTACTAAAATGACTAGCTAGTCCTCCCACATAGGTCTTCCAAACTAGGAATTCCCTTAATGACGTTCTAGGGATACCGAGCCTATGGTGCCCAAACAAATAACCATCTAAGAGGGTATACTCGCTATACTTACTAGATGGTCCCTGAGTCAAAGTCTGGTGAATGTCCTTAAAATCAGGGCATGACTCATACTCTTCCTTCAGTTGCTCAAACCCTATAACCTCAATCCTAACAGAATCAAGAGTAGGGATCGACGACTAAGGGCATTTACCATCTTATTCTCGATTTCGGCTCTATGTTTCAATACAAAAGTATAGGCATGGATGTATTCTACCCATTTTGCGTGCCTAGGGTTAAGCTTCTTTTGAAAATTGAGGAACCTAAGGGCCTTATGGTCAGAAAATAATATAAATTCCTACGGTAGCAAGTAATGTCTCCAATACCCAAAGCTTGCACTACCGCATAAAATTCCTTATCATAGGTAGAATACCTAAGCTTAGCATCATTGAGCTTCTCACAGAAGAATGCTACTAGATGGTTCTCTTGGCTTAGGACTCCTCCTATCCCTACACCTGAGGCATCACGGGCAACCTCAAACACTTTGGAGAAATCAGGTAATTTCAAAATGGGTACCTAGGTCATTTTGTTCTTAAGTTCTTGGAAGGCTCTATTGGCGGCTTTGGTTCATTCAAAATCTTTTATCCTAATACAATCAGTAAAGGGTACGACTATTGTACTGAAACCCCTAATGAATCCCCTATAGAAGGTAGCTAGGCCATACAAACTATGAACTTTGTGGACATTAGTAGGCACTGGCCACTCAACTATGGACTTGATCTTCTCTGGATCAGCCGACACTCCTTCAGGAGTCACAACAAATCCTAAGAAGACAACTCTATGGGTCAAGAAATCATACTTTTTGAGATTAGTATATAGATTATCATTTTTAAGGGTGTGACATACTTATTTAAGGTGGTCTAGATGGTCTTTCTTGGTCTTACTGTAAATCAAGACGTCGTCAAAATAGACTACAACAAATTTTTCTATGAACATTCTAAGAACTTGGGTCATGATCCTCATAAATGTACTCGGTGCATTGGACAAGCCAAAAGGCATCACTACCCACTCATATAGTCCATCCTTAGTTTTAAATGCGGTCTTCCACTCATCCCTGAGTCTAATTCTAATCTGATGATAACCACTCTTAAGGTCAATCTTTGAGAAGTGGTTGCACTGGCTATCATGTCTAACTTATCATTTAGGAGGGGTATGGAAAATCTATATTTGATGGTGATCTTATTGATAGCTCGACTGTCTATGTACATCCTCTATGTACCATCTTTCTTAGGGGTTAATAGGGCTGGAACAGCACAAGGACTCAAATTTTTTCTAATAAATTCTTTCTTAAGTAACTTTCCAACCTGTTTCTGCAACTCTAGATGTTCAGCTGGGTTCATCCTATAGTGGGGTAGGTTGGGCAAAGTGGCTCCCGGGACTAGGTCAATGGCATGCTGAATATCCCTAAGGGGTGGAAGGTGATCAAGAAGATCTTCGGGAAAGACATCTTTGAACTCTTCTAAAATTTTTCTAACTTCTTGAGGGTGCTCTACGGGGGTCGGATCTTGAGTTTTCCTAGCTATCAACATCCAAATGGGTGAACCTTCATTGATTTCTTATTCTAATTCCTTAGCATTAGTTAGGTTCAATCCTGATTTCTTTTCTTTTAATTGACTCGAAACCCTCTTGATGTCATCCTTAGGTGGGGTAGGGTAAACCATAATTTTTTTCCCACGATAATTAAAGGAACACAAATTTGATCGGCTAAAAAGGGTCGCATCACGGTCGAACAACCAAGGCCTACCCAGAATGAGACTGCTTACTCCCATGGGTAAGACATCACACCATATCTTTTTCTGATAAGATTGAAACTGAATTTGGACTGGGCATCTCATCTTGATAGGTATGGAGGTAGAATCTATCCATGATACCTTATAGGGGTTAGAATGTGGAACAGGTGTTAATCCTAGAGTCTTGACTACACTGGATGAAATGGAATTAACACAACTTCCACTATCTATGATGAGTTTGCAAACCGTAGTCCCTATCTTGAGAAAAGTCTGTAAGATGTTAGTCCTACGCCAATCCTCTTGAACTTTGGTTTGAGACAGGATGCACCTCATAACTCCTAATAGGTCAAGCTCTATGGATTCCTCTCCTCCCTCATACTCCTCAACTAAATTCAATCCAGCCTCATTAATTTCTTCTTCACATACCTCACTAGGCTAGTGATTTTCTTCCTCAAACTCACCTATGTGTAAGGACCTGGTGGGACATTGGCTAGTGAAGTGGTTTGTCTTATGACACCTACAACATGCTGAGTTGGAAACAGAGGTCCTATAGGTTATGGGTGCCTTATCCTTGTCATCCCTTGTCATCTGATCTGTTCACTACGGTGCCTTGGTTCTACTATTTGGAGCTTGACTGGGTCCTGGTCTCTGGGTTGGGGTATTAGTCCTGAAAGGTTCTGGTCTATGGAACATATGTTGTCTCTGGAACCTCTCAAAATTTCTAGCAACTTGGTAAGGTTACTTCAGATCATTGACTTCTCTCAAATATAGTTCCATCTAAAATCTTCCCTTAGACCAGCTCTAAACCTAGATAGGGTGGCCTCTTCCAACTCAACAATGTGACATCTCGGGACAAATTCATCAAATTTCTCAATGTACTCAGAAACGATTTTGTTGCCTTGGCTTCACCTTTTCCATTGGTCTAAGAGTTTCTGTTGGTAGGACATGCGTGCATACTTCTCCTTAGTCTGACTTTTATGGCTCTCCAGGTGGTTATGAAAATATCACCTCTCCATCTAATCAACATCTCAGTATTTTCCCAGTATAACCTAGCCTATCGAACTAATCTAAGTTTGACAAATTTATATTTCCTCTCCTCGATCATCTCGTACCACTCAAAATATTGATCCATTTCACGTTTCCAATCAACAAACACCTTGGGGTCTAAACTTTCATCAAAAGTCGGTGCTTCTAATATGATATTCCTAAGAATTCTCTCATCTGGGTCCACAATATCAGGATTGGGTCTCCTATGGTAGTACTCTGGATCACGGTTTGAGGCTCTTCTAGGCTTAGGATGTGAGGTCAGTAGTCGAGGGTCTAACTTAGGCTCAGTCCTGGTCTCATAACTCTCCTTTAGGGATCTCACTCGGTCATTCAACATGGTCAACTGTTCAGTAATGGTCCTGAGCATGGCTTCAAAATCATTATCCATGGGTGAGTTTGATGGTGACTGACTCTAACTTTGTTGGTATGGGGCTTCTGACCTGGCGGTCATACATGACTCAAGCAAGCACACAAAAGACTCAAGACTAACTCGTACTATAGTTTACTAGACCTAGCAGTCTAAGTAAAGTGAGTCGACTAAGTTACAACCACGATAACAAGTATGCTGTCCACTAGCCAGGTAGGAGGTGGGAGTGTGGGAGGCCCCCTTGATTTCGTAGAGACCCAATTAGAAACCACAACACCACTTGGTCGTTTGACTCTTGACCCCCAGCCTTAGACACCAGCTTCTAAACACAAATGTTGACTTGGGTGCAACTAGTGTTCCCAAGTTAAGTTGAACTGAACTCATGGGTGTCCCTAATGCTCAATTAAGTGCTACTCGATTTTAAAATTAAGGCTTAGGTTCACAATGCATGTTGGTAGTTTTTTGGGCCAAGAAAGTGTAATAAAATCGCCACCTTATCTTAGATGCTCGATACCCTTAAAGAAGATGAATACTCAAGACAAGAATTAGCGTGTCGGGTCCTCAACCAGAAAGAGTCACGTCTGGCCTTGACTCATTACTCCCATGGGTCATAGATATATTTGCATATATATGCTCAGGAGGTGTGATACTTTAGAGTTCAGGAATGCAACTGATACGGCTGGCCGTTTCCTCTGGGTAGTATTATCATTTGCACGATTTCCAAAAATAATGATGTGACAGTAAAACCCAGAAATAGAACTCCAGCGTCGGCCTCTAGCGTCGGCCTCCATCGCCAGCTCCAGCGCTGGCTCCGGCCTCCAGCGCCGGCCTCCAGCGTCGGCCTTCAGCGCCAGCTCCAGCGCTGGCCTTTGGCTTCGGCCTCCAGCGCCGGCCTCCAGCGCCAGCTCCAGCGCTGGTCTTTGGCTCCGGCCTCCAGCGCCGGCCTCCAACGTCGGCCTTCAGCGCCAGCTCCAGTGCTGGCCTTTGGCTCCGGCCTCCAGCTCCGGCCTCCAGTGCCGGCATCAGTGCTAGCCTCCAGCGTCGGCCTCCAGCATCGGCCTCCACCATCGGCCTCCAGCGCCAGCCTCCGACAATGGCTTCGGTCTTTCGCATGCACAATAACTCGTTTCATGCAACAGATCCCGTGATTCGAGGACTATTGCCGTGCACCTCGCCCACTGAAATCACGGGCAGGTATTAGCACGTTCAGCAGTTACCGCTACAAGCAGCCCTCATCCAGCAATGGCTTAACCACCTGTCGTTCGGAGAAACTTATCCTAATGAGGAAGATTCGACGGTTCCAACGAAACGAGGTAAACGAGACCCCCAAACAGGTATAAGAAGAGGACCCGAGCTCAATGCAAGGGGGATCTCTCTCTCTCAAGCTCTATTCATACAACATTCCTATTCTACAACCCACTGACTTGGGCATCGGAGGGTCCCCACCGGAACCATCAGTCCGGGACTTTTTGCAGGCTCTAGAAGGAAGACAGTGACCTCTTACATTCTAGAAGGCTTGCGGAGATCTCAGCTCACCCGACGTTCATCGCAAGTGATTTGGCAGCAACAGATTGGCGCGCCAGGAAGGGGGGTCGCCAGTTCGCACGGGAGGAAGAAAAGTTCTCCCTGGGACCCCACCAATTCTGTGAGGGAAACGATGGTGACTACATGAGCACAGGAGGCTTCCTCCAGTCAAGCCGCGGAGCGCATTCCACGGGCTGAACAATCGGAGGCCAACCTGCATATTTCGCCCCCTACACACCGATAAGCCAGCCTGACCGGCTCGAGGTTCTGGCTCACCAGGTCCAGGACCTGATGACAATGGTACAAGAACTGCAAGAACATTGTTTGGCTGCCGCACCTCAACCCCCTGTGCCCGATGAAGGGGTGCGGGGGATAGCCCAGTCTCATCAAGGCGGAACCCCACCTGAGGTCTCCCACCGCTCACCCCCCGAATCTCATCACCGAGGGGCCTCGAAGCGTTGGCGGCCCCCCTCTCGTCACTCCGGTCATTCCCGCCACTGACTGGAGGAAAGAGAGTCCATACGGGTGTGTTCCTCACGCCGGCGATCTTCTTCGGCTTCTTCTTCCGATTCGTCTCGAGATGGCACCCTCAGGAAAACTACCCGTCGGGCCGAGCAAAGGCTCGATGAGTATCATCGACGGTTGGAGGAGCTTAGCCACCGGATTGCTGATCCTTATGGGACGGACTATGAGCATCGCCCCCTACTTTCCCGGCATATCATGAAGGAACCGGTCCCACCCCGGTTTCGTCTCCCCCAACTGGATCCATATGATGGGACGACGGACCCCCTGGAGCACCTGGAAAGCTACAAGGTCCTCATGCAAGTCCAGGGAGCGATGGACTCCCTTTTATGCGTCGCCTTTCCGGCCACCCTTCGCAAGGCGGCACGCGCGTGGTACTCCCGCCTGCCTCCATGCAGCATCAACTCGTTTCGGCAACTCGAGCGATCTTTCCTGACCCACTTTGATGACTATCGAAAGATCCCATGAGTGGCTGATAGCCTCTTTGCTATCCAGCAGAGGAGTGGCGAGACCTTGAAGGATTTTGTTGCTCGATTTAAGGAAGCAGCGTTGGAGGTGTACAACCTGGAAGACTCCGTAGCCACCTTGGCATTAAAACGAGAACTTCGCCCGTCCAGGTTTGCTTATTCTCTGGACAAGAAGCCTCCGAGTTCTTATGCTGAGCTTCTGAGCCGAGCACAGAAGTACATCCGCGCTGATGAGGCAGATTCTTCCAGGAGGGAAGTTGACAAGAACACCGGTAAGAAACCACCACCTACTGATCATGCCGATACGCGACCTCAGAAGCCTGAGCCTCCTCACCGCTCAGATCGCCAACCACATATGCTTATTCCTAAGGAGCAATTCACTCCCCTTATGGCTCCCATATCTCACATCCTGCTGGAGATCGAGGAGGAACCTTATTTCAAGCATCCGGCTCCCTTGAAGTCTGGGGTCCCCCGCAACAAGGAGTTTTACTGCTGGTACCATCGAGACTATGGTCACGATACCAAGGATTGCCGCCATCTAAAAAGGCCATTGAGGAGCTAGTTCAGCAAGGCCACCTGGGCAAATTCGTCTGAAGGAAAAACCTTCCCACTTCGGGCCCATCGGCACCTCCGATTCGTCTGGCTGGCATGGACAATGCTCCAACAGAAAAGACCATAGCTATGATTTCCTGGGGGGCGGGTGGCGGTTCAAAGAGGCAGCGAGAGGGAATAGATTCTGTAATTCCTTTCTTTGGAAAGGATTTAGATGGGGTAGTTAATAAGCACGATGACAGTGTCGTTGTGTCCATGACTATAGCCAAACACCCTGTAAAAAGAATTTTAATTGATAGTGGGAGTTCGGTGGATATTTTGAGCTACGAGGCTTTTGTTCAGATGAATCTGTCAAGGTCTTCGCTCCGACCCGTTGCCGCGCCTCTAATGGGCTTCACTGGAGACTCGGTGAGCATTGAGGGGGAGATTGCCCTCCCAGTCACGGCTGAAACCCCTCCATGTCAGAGCACCGTGGTTATAAATTTCTTGGTGGTCCGGGTCCAGCTGGCTTACAACGCTATCTTGGGGAGACCAGGGTTGAATCTACTAGATGCCGTAATCTCCACTAAGAGATTATTGGTAAGGTTCCCCACCGACGAAGGAGTCGGAGAGATGAAAGGGGAGCAAAGCCCGCCACCGCTCTGCTATCATTTGTCTCTCAGCCCGCTGGAAGCGGCGTCGGCAATAGCCTCTGAGCCGCTCGATCCCCGGAGCTGGGAAGGAGGGGAGAGCCAGCCGAGCACCTTCTGACCCTCCCCTTGGGTGATGATTCGGCAAAGACTGTTCAGGTGGGGGCGTTGCTTCCAGAAGAGGCACGTGGTCGACTTCTTACTTTCCTGCATGCTAACACCGACGTCTTTGCATGGTCGTCCTCGGACATGCCGAGCATCCCCGAATAAGTGATCACCCATCGACTCAATCTCAGGCCAGAATGTCGGCCGGTCCGACAGAAAAAAAGAAACTTTGCTCCAGATAGACAGAAAGTTATCGATGAAGAAGTTCGCAAGTTAATGGCTGCAGGCCATATTCAGGAGGTTCATTACCTCGAATGGTTGGCCAATGTGGTGCTAGTCCGCAAGACCAACGGGAGCTGGAGAATGTGCGTGGATTTCACTAATCTCAACAAAGCATGCCCAAAGGACAGCTTTCCTTGCCCCGGATCGATCAACTGGTGGATGCTACATCCGGACATGAGGTCCTTAGCTTCATGGATGCCTTCTCTGGATACAACCAGATCCGGATGAATCCGGCGGATGAAGAAGCAACCTCCTTCATAACTGAGAAGGGGTTATACTGCATAGGGTAATACATTTTGGGCTAAAGAACGTGGGAGCCACCTACCAAAGGCTGATGAACAAGGTCTTCGAAGGCCAGATAGGACGCAACATGAAAGTGTATGTGGATGACATGTTGACAAAAAGCATCCGCGCCACTGACCATATCGTGGACCTAACGGAGACTTTTGACAACCTTCGTCGGTACCAGATGAAGCTGAACCCACGCAAGTGTGCATTTGGAGTGACAGCCGAAAAGTTCTTGGGTTTCATGGTAACCCAGCGGGGGATCGAGGCAAACCCAGACAAAGTACAAGCCATCTTGGACATGAGGCCTCCCACCAACAAGAAGGAAATACAGCGCCTGACGGGAAGGGTGGCCGCCTTAAGTCGCTTCCTATCCAAGTCTGCTGAGAGGTGCCTACCTTTCTTCAAAGTGCTCCGCAAGGTCAATGAATTCGAATGGACGAAAGAATGTCAAGAGGCGTTCGAGGGGTTAAAGGAATTCTTATCTACCCCACCGCTGCTAGCCAAGCCGACAGGTGGAGAAGAACTCCTTCTATACCTCGCGGCCTTTCCTGATGCCGTTAGTTTGTGCTGGTCCGTGTGGACACCAATGGCATGCAAAGGCTAGTATACTACACAAGCAAGGTGCTCCACGACGCAGAGACTAGGTACTCAAATATGGAAAAGATAATCTTCGCATTGATCGTGTCTGCCCAGCGTCTGCGGCCATACTTCCAAGCCCACCCGATCGCAGTGATCACAGACCAACCTCTGAAGATAGTTCTCGCTCACCCGGATACTTCCGGCCGGCTGGCAAGGTGGGCCCTTAAGTTGGGGGAATTCGATCTATCTTTTCGTCCCCGGTCGGCCATGAAATCTCAAGTCTTGGTGGATTTTTTGGTCGAATGCACTTGGAGAGAGGAGCAACCTAAAGAACCTCCTACAGACACTCAGCCCCTCGGAACCAGTGACGATGAATGGGTCCTTCATGTAGACGAGGCGTCGAATTCTCAAGGGAGCGGAGCAGGCCTCATCTTGGCCAACTCGGATGGAGTTGTAACCGAGTGTGCACTTCGCTTCCTCTTTCCAGCCGCTAATAATCAGGCAGAATATGAAGCTTTGCTGTCCGGGTAAGATTAGCTCGAGAGCTTGGCGTGAAATGCCTTAGGGCATTCACCGACTCCCAACTGGTCGCTGGCCAAATCACAAGGGAATATGAAGCAAGGGATCCCATCATGTCCCGCTACTTAAGTATGGTGCAATCGCTGGCTTCTCCCTTGGCTCACTTCAGCGTCAGCTACATTCCTCGACAGGAGAATGCTAGAGCCAATGCCTTATTCCGTCTTGCCACCTCAGCCGATGGGATGTTGGGAAGAGCTTATGTGGAGCACTTAGAAGCCCCGAGTATTGACGTATCAAGAGAAACTCTACCAGTGGAGCAGGAGCCTTCCTGGATGGATGCCTATGTCCGGTACTTTACTGAGGGTACCCTCTCAGAAGACCCTGCCGAAGCTAGGAAACTTAAAAGACGGGCCCCAAAGTTTTTCATAATGGAGGGAAAGCTCTACCGGAGGTCGTTCTCATACCCAGTCCTCAGGTGTGTCGGTCCCACCGAAGCCAATTATATTCTGCAGGGGATACATAAATGTATATATGGAAGCCATCTGGGGGGCAGGGCTCTTGCATATAAAGCCCTACGGCAGGGGTATTACTGGCTGACAATGAAGGAGGATGCATCCGAACTCATCAAGAGGTGCGACAGCTGCCAGCGCCATGCCAACATTCAACATCAACCGGCGTCCCAGCTGACCCCCCTGGCTGCACCTTGGCCCTTCGCACAGTGGGGCATGGACATCCTGGGACCGTTCCCTCCTGCCTCCGGACAACGCAAATTCCTAGTGGTGGCCGTCGACCATTTCACCAAGTGGATCGAGGCGGAGGCTCTCGCTAAGATCACGGAGGTCAAAATAAGGACTTTCTTCTGGAAGTATGTGGTGTGCCTGTTTGGGCTACCGCACACCCTCGTTACTGACAACGGCCGACAGTTTGATAACACGGCCTTCCGAGAATTCTGCGATGGCCTAGGCATCCTTCATCGATTCACCTTAGTGGGGCACCCCCAAACCAACGGTGCAGCCGAGGTAACCAATCGCATCATCCTCCAAGGACTCAGGGCTCGGCTAGATAGCTGCAAAGGGCGCTGGGTGGAGGAACTCCCCAGTGTACTGTGGGCCTACCACATGATGCCGCGAGCACCTACTGGGGAAACTCCTTTCAGCCTGGTCTTTGGGACCGAGGCGGTCATCCCGGTGGAGATAGGAGTTCCCAGTCCCCGGACGGAATTATACCACGAAGAAAGCAACTCACACCAGTTGAGGGCCGATCTGGATTTGGTGGAAGAATTGCGAGACCAAGCACAGCTTCGCATGGCAGCGTTCCGTCAGTGAGCGGCCAAGCACTACAATGCTCGAGTGCGATCCAAGACGTTCCGTTTCGGAGATCTCGTTCTGCGAAGAGCTGAAGTATCAAAGCCAACAGAGGGGGGCAAGCTGGCACCAAAATGGGAAGGACCATACCGTGTCAAGGAGGTACTTCACCACGGGGCATACAAAGTTGAAGAGCTAGACGGAAAACCTCTCCCTCGCACTTGGAACGCCGACAATTTACGCCAGTATTACCAGTAAGTTGCTATCTTCATTAATTTAAATCTATTTGATAGATTGATATTCGAAATGTTCGCATTATTTCTGAATATGTTCAGCATAAAAGATCGGCTCCGCATCGGCAACTAAAGACCGGTTCCGCACCGGCAATTAAAGACCGGCTCTGCATCGGCATAAAAGATCGGCTCCGCGTTGGCATCAAAGATCGGCTCCGCGTCGGCACCAAAGATTGGCTCCGCATCGGCAACTAAAGACTGGTTCCACACCGGCAATTAAAGACCAGCTCTGCATCGGCATCAAAGACCGGCTCCGCGTCGGCACCAAAGACCAGCTCCGCGTCGGCAACTAAAGACCGGTTCCGCACCGGCAATTAAAGACAGGCTCCGCATCGGCACCAAAGACCGGCTCCACGTCGGCAACTAAAGACCGGTTTCGCACCCGCAATTAAAGACCGGCTCCGCATCGGCATGAAAGACTGGCTCCGCATCAGCAAAATACTGGCTCCGCGTCGGTACCAAAGACCGGTTCCGCACCGGCAACTAAAGACCGGCTCTGCGTCGGCATCAAAGACCGGCTCCGCATCGGCAAAAGACCGGCTCCGCGTCGGTGCCAAAGATCGGTGCCCCATGTCGGCAGTAAAGACCGATTCGCACCGGCAACTAAAGACCGGCTCTGCGTCGGCACACTAAAGACCGGCTCCGCCTCGGCAACTAAAGACCGGTGCCCTGCGTCGGCACCAAAAACCGGCTCCCTACGTTGGTATCTGGGATAATGTTTCGGCTCACAATCACATTTCGTGTAACCTATCTGACGAGGCACCATTGGTTGGTGATTCACGACAGCTTACACAACTAAAGCTGATTATAACCAAAGGCACGCAGTGAGGGTTAAAACATTCATTGATGGCTAAAAGGTTACAAAATTGCCGACCTGAGTCGGGCTTAGAGCAATACAAAAAAAAAAACAAACAAAAACTATTTAAGGGTTATTCGGGGCCGGGTCATCGTCTTCAGGGACGTCATCTGGCTTCAGCCCTTCAATGTCCTCCAGGTCGTAGAGTTCTTGGATTTTGTCCTTGCAGTCTTGGAAGCCGGCATTATAAGCAAACACCACCGATTCGGCTAGCTCCTTATCAAAGGCTTTAGACTTTCTAAAATCCTCTACGGCCTCTGCAGCTCTTTTCTCCGCCTCGAGGGCTCTCTGCTCGGACTCTACGGCCTCCCTCTTGGCCTCAGTCACCGCCGCCTCCAAGTCGACAATCTTGGCGTTGGACTGGCGGGCGACCTCTTTAGCTGCGTCTATTTTAATGGAGGCGGAATCTAATCGAGTCTTCAGGATGCACATTTCTGATTCCACCACCTTCAGCCTCTCCTCGGCCATCCTTTGCTTTTCCTCGGTCGCCTGAGCGTTATCCAGCTCATTGGCTGCACGACGCTGGGCAACTTCCAGCACGTACTCAGCCTTCTCGGCTCTTAGTCGGATAGTTTCGACTTCGCCTTTTAGCGTGGACTGGGTATCCTCCAAAGCCATTTCTGCCCTGGCTTGGAGTGATAACATCTCCTCCCGTGCCTGATCGATAGCAGTATCGCTCAGGGTCCAAAGATTCCTCATGGCGATTAGAGAGTTCAGTGCCTAAAGGGAATGTCAATATTAAAAAGCAAAATAAAACAAACGAAGCAAAGAGGAAAAATGATAATGGAGCAGAGGCTCACCCAGAGATGTGCCACAGACGCCTCGCGGAAGAAGGTGGCTCTCCCTTGATGCTGGAGAAACTCTTGCACCTCCACCACATATGCTTCATCTAAGGCCCGTTCGGCCCAGCGGCTGTGGTTTGCCAACAGTGATTGGAAGGAAGGATCGACGCCCCTCCCTTCCCTTGGCACGGGGTCCACGGAGGCAGATTCCGCCTCTGATTCTGCCGCCTCCAACCCCTTGACTGGTGGAGGTGCTTCGGCTGTTGCCCCCACGGGGGGCAGGATAGCTGCTGGAGTTGGCCCTATTGCTGCAGGAACTTGCTCCATCTCCACGGCTTCGGGCAGGGGTGATGGCGCTCTTGCGACCTTCTTAGGAGAAGGATCGAGCAGGATGACAGGAGGAGCTGGAACTGAAGATCTCCCTTCTATTTGGCTCCACCCTACTTCCTCACCGGCCTCGGCCCTTACCGTATCTATCTTGGCGGGCTCGTTGGCTTGGGCTCTGGCCGCCTCGCACACGTGCGGAGATTCTACGGTTTTGGCCCTTTTAGCATCGGCCTCCCCAGCGTCGGCCCTTCTAGTGTCACCTTTCTTCAAAATCTTAGCATGCAGGGGCTTCACAACTCTAGCCCCTCCAGCGTTGACCCTTCCAGCATCGGCCCTCCCCGCTTTGGCCCTCTCCGCGTCGGCCCTCCCCGCGTCGGCCTTCCCCGCTTCGGCCCTCCCAGCCTCGGTCCTCCTGATTTTGGCAACGACCCTTCTCTCGGCAAGGGACTCATCCCTCGTAGCCTTCGTCTTCCTAGTGGCCACCTGCCTGAGCTCGCGAAGCGATGGTGCCATCCCTATAAAGGCGGAGGATGAATTAAAAAAAAAGAGAAAAGGAGAGAAGGGGGAAAAAGAAAAAGGCGAGTAATCAAGTGCTCACCACTCGAAGGAATTAAGCCGGCGAGACGAAGGTTTTCCTCGGCTAAAAGCTTATTGCACCGAGGGACATCGGCGGTCAGAAACTACCCGAATGTCATCCGGTCTCTTGGAAGGATGGAGGGATCCCTATTGGCATCAATGTTGGGTGTCCCCCAGCTTCCGCGCACCCCGTCGATATCAGCAAAAAAGAACTTGTCCTTCCACCCTTTGACGGAGATGGGAAGGTACAACTTAAGGATTCTATTGGACCTAGGGGTAAAGGACCACCAACCTGATTGCTTACGGAGGGTACAAAAACTGTGAAATAAGGAGATGTTGGCCTCTATGCCTTGCAGGTGACAAAGAACCAGAAAGCCGACAATGGTTCGGATCGAGTTAGGAACTAACTGGGAAGGTGTTAGAGAGTATCGGTCCAGAAGATTGAGGATAAAAGGATGGATAGGTAGCCAAAGTCCGGCCTTAAAGAAGGCTCCATACAAGGCAACTCTTCCGGAACGGGAAGAGGTTACCCTGTCATTAGGAGCAAGGTAGAACAAACGAAGGTCTGATGGAAAGCTATATTTGGCTTTCAGATTTACTATGTCTTGAGCAGACATAGTGGAAGCAGTCCCTTCGGGGGACTCCTTGACGATGCTAGAAGGACCAGCAGCCGTCGGACGGCTCTGGGCGGAAATCCGCCCGTCGGTTAGATGACTCCCGGCTACGGGTCGACTGACCGGCCGTGTTTCCGGCAAGGAGCAATTAGAGGAGGGGGTAGACCACTGGCTTGGTAAGGAAGCGGAAGTTTGAGAAGGGGTGGGGGAACACCCCCAAGAATCGGAAACGGAGCAAGAAGGTGAGGAAGCCATGGAGACTAACCTGGAAAACTTGAGCTAGGATCGAAGGAGCACGAGGAGAACACGGGAGATGAACGGACGCTTGCGGGCTTGAGAGGGAGCGGTAGCGTAAGAAAAGGGAGGATGGGAGGATAAGGACGATTTTTCCTCTTATAACCCCATTTCAAATCACCCCATGATCGTCCTTTCTGGCTACATGTCCACCTTCAAATGGGCGGCACTTCGGCGGCCTACCAATGCGAAAAACACGAAAAGCTCCACCAGTAAAAAGGTGGCATTGGCCTTATCACAGTGATGATGCTCGCCTTTTGTGACTCATTGCTCAAGGGAAATCCTCTCCAATCCCAACAACCCGGACAGGCAAAATAATGACGCAAAAATCGGCCGCCCAGAGGATATTAACACCCCTTTCGCAGGTGATTGTGCGCTCACCCATCTCAGGGGCGGGGGGGCATCTGATACGACTGGCCATTTCCTCTGGGTAGTATTATCTTTTGCACGATTATCAAAAATAATGATGTGACAGTAAAACCCAGAAATAGAACTCCAGCGCTGGCCTCCAGCGTCGGCCTCTAGCGCTAGCTCCAGCACTGGCCTTTGGCTCCGGCCTCTAGCGCCGGCCTCCAGCGTCGGCCTTCAGCGCCAGCTCCAGCGCTGGCCTTTGGCTCTAGCCTCCAGCGCCGGCCTCCAGCGTCAGCCTTCAGCGGCCTCCAACGCCGGCCTTCAGCGCTAGCTCCAGCGCTGGCCTTTGGCTCCGGCCTCCAGCGCTGGCCTTTGGCTCCGGCCTCCAGTGCTAGCCTCCAGCGTCGGCCTCCAGCGCCAGCACCAGCGCTAGCCTCCAGCGTCGGCCTCCAGCATCGGTCTCCACCATCGACCTCCAGCGCCAGCCTCCGACAATGTCTTCGGTTTTTCGCATGCACAATAACCCGTCTCATGCAACAGATCCGGTGATTCGAGGACTATTGCGTGCACCTCGCCCACTGAAATCACGGGCAGTATTAGCATGTTCAGCAGTTACCGCTACAAGTGGCCCTCATCCAGCAACGGCTTAACCACCTGCCGTTCGAAGAAACTTATCCCAATGAGGAAGATTCGACGGTTCAAACGGAACGAGGTAAACGGGACCCCAAATAGGTATAAGAGGAGGACCCGAGCTCAATGCAAGGGGGATCTCTCTCTCTCAAGCTCTATTCATACAACATTCCTGTTCTACAACCCACTGACTTAGGCATCGGAGGGTCCCCACCGGAACCACCGGTCCGGGACTTTTTGTAGGCTCTAAAAGGAAGATGGTGACCTCTCTATTAGAAAAAGTTTTAAATAATAAAAATAAAAATAAAAAGGGGGAACGCCCGCGAGCGAAATGCTCGCGGACGTTCTTTCCATTGCGTGGACGTCCGTTGCCTCAACGGACATTTGTGTGAATGTTGGAAGACCAATGTTTCAGAAACGGCCCAAATAATTTAATTTGTAAGCCATTTTTGACGTAATTTGGGGCTAACGGCCATTAGGCCTCTAAGGCCATTATGGGCCGAGCCGTTGGAGCTTTTATGGGCCGAGCCTATAAATAGGCTCAGGGATTCAGATTGAGGCAAGGAATCAATCTAGAATAATTTGGAGTAGCCTATATGATTTGTTTTATCTCATTTTGTTTTTATATATTTTATTAATCTTTTGGGCATCTGAAGGTAATCGTTGGGTTTGCACCTCCACACGATCGTGCTTGTAGTAGGAGGATCGGGTCGAGCCGGATCGTTGTACCTTGGGGACAGATCGCCAACAACCTGCACGAAGGGATGAAAATCTGATCCTTAGGGCAGTGTCTAACACGCCTCGGTCCTGGTTTGATCCATCTAATCTTTTGGTTTTACTTTATTTGTATATTTAAATTTCTATAACATATTTCTAGCAATTTTTAGAAAGGGATTTTTTGTAAGATCAAAACTATTTTCCAACAGCTAAGGATCAGATTTTTCCTTCTTCTCTAGAGATTGCTAGATTTTCATTCCATTTACTCATTCTGCTTTTGCATGAGTTTGCTCAACATATAAAGTTTTTATGCCACTCTGAAATGCATGTGCATTAATGGTGCAAATGTTGCTATGCTAAATTATGATCATCCATTGGGCCCAAGATTTAAGGGAAAAAGATTATGGTTTGAATGCTTATTATTTTCCTTGGGCAAAATATTAACATTGCTGCAATGCTTTAAATTATATTTCATAAGTTGATATTTTTACCGTTGGAAGGGATTGTTGTGCTATGTTGCTTTAAAAGAGTTAGTTGATACACGCCATTTTTCTTCTTCCTTACTAATTTTTGTTAAATATATGGTAAAATGAATACTCAGTTTATCTTTACCATCAGACTGTTAAGTGCTCATGCACATACATGGACAAAAATTGGTGTAACAAATCTTGGTTATTAAATAGATTGGGCAATCATGGTCATGTACTTAGCCTATAATAAAAGCGACTGTCCAGCTATCTCTGCAATTTGCTATGCAATTGTTTTAGTACAAACAATCATTATTTGGTTTATCTGCTTCATTTGTAGTATCAGATTTTAATACATTTTGATATGCCTCGGGCGATATATGGTGAGCATAAAATATACTAAACTGATAAATAAGACATAACAAAAATAATAACATATGACATTGTTGTCTTATTCTAAATATTAGACACTGTTGAGCTTCATTTGTCTTCTGACTTGTTAGAAGTTGAAGCTTGAATCTTGGTGTGTGTGCATATGGTTTGTTCAACATGTCAGAGGCTTCTTTCTATTCACCGAACATTCACATGTTTAATTATATGTATATAAATACATACGCATTTATACATGTATGCATATAGGTACACAGACGTATGCAAATCAGGTGGGACTTGTCACATCTTAGTACCCAAGTACATATGTAATATGTATACTTATTCTCTCCTCAAGTTGGTGTAATAACTAACAAAGCTAACAAATATAAAGCTGAAGTGCTAATCAGAAAGTGAATTACTTTGTTCACTGGATAGATGGACAAGGCGTGAAGTCATCAATCAGGTGGTTAACCATTCAGCATGAAAACAAAGCCTTGTTGAAAAACACATATGTTTGCACTTATGCACATAATATATGCGTGCTTGTATATAGATATATTTTTATATCATCTTATTATTTAACTTTCAAGTGCAACTACTAGCATATATATTTGCATTCTTACATAAATGCAAAAGTTTTTCTGTTCCAAATTAAGTGTTTTCTGGTATAGTGGTAAAAACATTTTAATATCTCCTTGTTGTGTTGTTCGTTGCTAGACAAAAGTGACAGCATTGGGCAAATACTTATTGCTTACCTACTATTGTGAATCTTTTAAGTTACCAAATGGCAAAGAATGGATGAACTTGGATGCGGTGACAAGGTATGTCATTTAAATGCTCTATTTTGAGTCTCTTGATATATATTGCCATGAGATTTAATAAAAGTTTTTATAATTTACTAAATAATCTCATGACTGTTGGAATATCCAACTTATTGTTTACCTTATATTTGGATATTCAATTCTAATATATCTTGCCTGATTCTCTTATTTGAGGTCTAGTCCAAAATAATATTATCTCTTTGGAATTTGCCGAGAAGATTTTGGCAGACTAATTAACCAAGGAGTTATCTAGGAATGGAGTCCTAGATTCATCGAGGGGGATGTGGCTTAAGCCCATTATTTAGTCACCAGCAGTGGATACCCAACCTCTGTGATTGGAGATCCTATGAATGAGGTTCAATGTGGTAGAAATGAAGCTGATTGAGTGATCGTGCTAGAGCACAAATCTTTGAAAAAATTTTTATCCCATCCCTATAATGAGTGCTCTTATAAAGTGACAAAGTAAATTCGTGTAAGATTGAGTCATACTCTTAATGGATCCGAGGTAGGTTATCTGCAGGGTATTGTCACAAATACCCTTGGAGGATTCATCTATATGAGAATCGTCATATTAGGCCGTGACTAAAGGTTTGGGCTAACCTTAAAGAATTCTCATGAAAAATCAAGGTACTAAGCACAAGGCCTTTAATATGTGCTGACCGCTTAAACCTAATTGATCCATACTGTGTGTGTGATTAGTAGAAGTCTGAGTCAAAGGACCTAGTTCAAGGTCTAATCCACTATGGTTCCTTCAGATGTATACAATCAACACTAAGTGAGGTTCAAGTCCATAGGACACCTCACCTATTGCACAGTATAAGATGCCCTAAAATTTTTGTTATATTTATTTTATTTTATTTTATTTATTTTAAACTTTTGTGGGAGATTGTTAGAAAAAGTTTTAAATAATAAAAATAAAAATAAAAAAAGGGGGAACGCCCGCGAGCGAAATGCTCACGGACGTTCTTTCCGTTGCGTGGACGTCCGTTGCCTCAACGGACATTTGTGTGAATATTGGAAGACCAACGTTTCAGAAACGACCCAAATAATTTAATTTGTAAGCCGTTTTTGACGTAATTTGGGGCTAATGGCCATTAGGCCTTTAAGGCCATTATGGGCCGAGCCGTTGGAGCTTTTATAGGCCGAGCCTATAAATAGGCTCAGGGATTCAGATTGAGGCAAGGAATCAATCTAGAATAATTTGGAGTAGCCTATATGATTTATTTTATCTCATTTTGTTTTTATATATTTTATTGATCTTTTGGGTATCTGAAGGTAATCATTGGGTTTGCACCTCCACATGATCGTGCTCGTAGTAGAAGGATCGGGTCGAGCCAGATCGTTGTACCTTAGGGACAGATCGCCAACAACCTGCACGAAGGGGCAAAAATCTGATTCTTAGGGCAGTGTCTAATACGCCTCAGTCCTGGTTTGATCCATATAATCTTTTGGTTTTACTTTATTTGTATATTTAAATTTCTATAACATATTTCTAGCAATTTTTAGAAAGGGATTTTTTGTAAGATCAAAACTATTTTCCAACACTCTCTACATTCCAGAAGGCCTGCGGAGATCTCAGCTCACCCGACGTTCATCGCAAGTCATTTGGTAGCAACAGCAATAATACAAAAAATATTATTATTTTTTAAATTATTGTGTGCGCAAAATTTTAGCAAGGTTTGATCTCAGCACCAATAGGCTGCAAAAAATCTTAGAAAATAACAATAAGGAATTTAATCATGAAATTTTTATATACACATAGCAGAGGCACTGTAAATTATCAGAAAAATAATTTTAAGTTGAAATAATCAGGTTCTGATAGGTTTTACAATAGAGGAAGTTGCAGGTTGTGTGCAGAAATTATAGTAAAACAAAAATTTAGTGTGTGATGCAAAACATGTCTAACTAGGCTCTGATACTGATATAGCACAAAGGCAAGGGTGATTATGCAACCAATGAACTGATAAAAATTAATTTTTTTTAAATATTTTAAAAGATGGCTAATTCATCCAAAAATAAGAGAAAGAGTAAGAGAGCAGATTATGTGATGTAGAAAGTAACGGTTCAAGAACAAAACTTTTAGAAAAATAAAAAAGTGTACCAGGAAAGTTTGAAATTGAGAAACTCCAGAGAGACATGCTTATGAACTTTCACAGAATCAGAATCACAGAGTAAGGAAAAGATTGATTTACCCGACGATGATGCGCTCCTAATGTTAGTAGAAGATCTCTCACTAGTGGGCAAAATTTCTGGATGAGAAAACTATCTTTCACGTGAGGTTCCTTGATCTCGATTATGGGGCAAAGAAGGCGTCCTCGGCTGCTCGTAGACACAAATTTTTTTGTAAAGGCAAAAAGTTAGGAAGAGATCACCGGGATTGATTCGGCCGGTGGCTGCATGGGCTCTTACAGAAAGGTTGTTGGATGCCTAGAGCAATAGCTTGGGGATCCTCCTGGGGTATGGAAGTGAGAGGGAAGAGAGGCGATGACTTTGGAGATAAATCAAGAGAGGGGCGGCTGCTAAAGTTTCAAGTATGGGTGCCTAGAATTTAGGAGGGAGTTGATGGTCAGCTATGAAGATGGTGGTATGAGGATTAGTAGAGGAGATGGACTAGACTAAAATTCAGTAGTAAGAACACTTCGGCCTCATGCCTAACTCCCTCACGGAGGATTGTTGGCCCAGATGACAACCCAAGGAGGGGGGGGGGGGTGAATTGGGTTCTTTAAAAAATTTAGCCTCTTGAAAAATTGTTTGCTTAAGATGAATGAAAACAAATGCAATGTAAATATTAAGTACAGCGAATATAACAGGGATAGAGATAGAGTCAATGAAAGCACGGCAAACACAAAGATTTTATAGTGGTTCGGTGTATCCAACACCTACGTCCACTCCCAAGATCCTACTTGGGTCCACACTATAATCACCTCGATTACAGTCGAGTTGTTTTACAAGTTCACAACTCAAACTTGTTGTTTTACCCGGGATCACAACGAACCCAGCCGGTTTTTTGGGCTCACCAGCACAAAACCCAAAACTTAAGCAAAACTAGCTTGACCCGAGGTTAACAACCTCCACTAGTTCAATTCTCTTTGATTGAACTAGGCACAAACAAGTATAAGATTGTTTTACAAATTTTCACAGCTCCTCAATGAGCAAATATTCAAAGAAAAGTAAATAGGTTTAGAAAAGCCTGGTTTGAAGTTGTTTGGCTTTGAGCTTTTCTTCTTTTCTTCTTTTCCTCTTCTCCTTGATGGGTTGAATCAAGCCTCAGCTCCGATTCTTCACAGTAGATGCAGTTGAGAAGATTGAAAAGTTGGTCTCTTTCTTCTAGTTGAGAATCCTTCGATTTTCCTCTATTTGAACGGCTTGGATTCTTCTTTGAGCTTTGTGGAGTGGAAGGTTTTGAACTTGAAAGCTCCTCTCTTGGATATAAGGCTCAAGACTTCTCGGATTTTTGATTTTCGATTTTTGTCTATCCGTTTCTATATCTCTCTTTCTCTTTTTTTCAAACGGTTGTTTTTCCCCTTTTTATAGATTTTCCTTTGATTCATTTTTGGATGGAAATCTATCCGTTGGAGTGTACCTAGAAGGATTTTCCATTCATAAAAAATAGCCGTTAGATGTCAGAAATCAAAAATATTACCGTTAGAGCTGATCTGGCATTTTTGATTTTTCGTCCAGGTGGGTTGGAGTCGGCTCCAGCTTTTCAGGTGTCAGCTCCGAATCATTTTTCCATAAATAGTAAAATCTGAGTTCGTCGTGGAGTCGGCTCCGCAAAAGTAGGTGTCGGCTCGCCGTCGTCAGGTGTCGGCTCTCGAAAACTGTAGGTGTCGGCTCCAGGATGCTCAGAAAAATCAACGCTCTGTTCCAGCATCGGAGTCGGCTCCAGACACAGTAAAATGTCGACTCCGAAACTTTAGGTGTCGGCTCCGAAACTCTAGGTGTCGGCTCCAAGTTGTATCAAAAATCAGATTAAAATTGAATTGGCCATGGGGTCGGCTCCAGACTTTCTAGGTGTCGACTCCAAGCTCTGAAACTTTGAAACCTCTGATTTGTATTTGATTCAAAATTCATTTCTTAATTCCTTTAAATTGATCAAATAAATTTAAGTCCTGAAACACTTATAAAATCCATTAGTAATCAAATAAATATACTCAATTCCTTTATTAATCATCAAAATCAATGAATGGATCAACAAGGATCAATTGCTCAAGGCAACAAAAATCCCATTAAAGCATAGAAGAGGACCACAAGAAGAAAATAAGGCATCAAATGGGCACCTAATTACTTCCTCATGGGGCACCCAAGGTTGCCAAAATTGTAGGTGGCGATATGGAGGGATAAGGTTGATTCCATGGCATCAATTTTGGTGTAGGCTGATCCAATCCATACAGAGCTCCAAGGGTAAGATATGAATAAGGTTGGAGAAGATCGGATAGGATATGGTTATCCAATACTGCCTAATTTGGGGCTTCTTCTGGATGTCTTCTACATATCTTCAGCATGGTATCAACAAGAGTAATACACTTCTCTTGAATTATTACAGGACTTAAATAAAATGAAAATGCATGATCTGGATATTGGACTAAACCAAAAGACTGGACTCGACCAACTAGAAAAAAAAAATACAGGACTTGTAGGGTTCAGAGATCCAAATGGAATCTGCAACTTTTTCTTACTCTTGCTTTTGCACCAATATCTTTCTCTACACATCCAAAATTAATGATCTATATGCCATTTTAAAACTTGGAAGAGCATATCTTTCTCTAGTTTCAAATATGTAACTCTTATAGCATAGTGCACATTAAGTTAATCAAAAAATCAACAAAAGAATCATCAATGTGGCTCTAATACCAATATTGAATCATATAAAAATATATATATACTGGAATGGATTGGATTTACTTACCTTGACGATTCCACGATAGATTGAATGCTAGGTTGTGGTGTTACTCTTTTGTTCACAATCCAAACTATCTTCTCTAGTTTGTTTAGATTTTATTACTCTCACATTCTATTTCGCTGCATAGCCCTTATCTTCTCTTCATATATATACATGAAAAATTTCGTTCATGTGCAGTTATGAAGTAGTTTCTTTCTTTTATTTTTCTTGAACAATAACTGCTATAAGCAGTTTTCTTTATGGATAACTACCTTGGGCAGTTATCTATCATGAACGTCACATACTTCAATAAGGCCAATGTGTTATTAAGCCAATCCAAGCCTACTTTTCATCCTAGCAACGAAGAAATTAATAGATCTAACAGAATTTCTCTTATGAGAAATGCACGTCTAGCTTTGAATTTTACACTTTATTTGTTTCATTTCATTAATATATTGGAGAACCGTAAAAGTTCATGTATTTATTAACTAAAATCTAGTGGCATGCCCATGCATTACATGGGATGTTTTTATTTTTTATTTTAATTTTTCTTCATGCAACAACTTAATAATTATATGAGAGTGACAAATTTAGAAAAAAAATATATTATTAAAATATATCAAGCCTTTGGCATGGCAAGTGAAAGCTTCGTGAAATGTAAAATCATATTGCTTTATATGCATTGCATAAAAAATTATAAATTAAACTGTAAGATAAGATACATGCATGGCACAAACATGCAATAATCATCTGAAATAACTACATGTTTATTCTAAAAAAATAATTTATCTGCTATCATTATCTACTAATATCTATTATTTTATTGAAACCCTGGGTAAGTCTCACTCATTCTCAACCAAAAAATTTATTTATTTATTTTTTTCCTCTATATACTGGTAACAACACTTGCTATTATTTTAACAAACCCCTATGGTGTGTTCTACTGTTCTCAACCAAAAAATAATAGTATCATTCATCTTTTTCCATAAATGCTTTCATTGGGTAGAGGAAATGAAATCAAATCAAATTTATTGATGAAACATTTTATATTCAGCAATGGCAAAACTTACGATGCACCTTATACATTTAGGGAGTATTTGATAGAAAAAATATTATTCATGAATAAATATATAGGATAGAGTTTATCCTCTGGCTATCCCTAAAGATATATATCCCTTGACTATCCCATTGATAATATCAAATGCAAAAAGATAAATCCATAGAATAACTTTTTTTAATTCTTATTTGGAGGGATAACCAGCTATTCCTATATTTTCTAGGGAATAAATTGAGGGGATATCTCATGATTAACCATGGATTATCCCTTTGGTTAACTTTATTCTCAGCTATTTCTTAGGGAGTGTTTGATAACTTTTGGCTATTCCTAGATAAATGTACAGGATAACATTTATCCAGGGGATAGCTGAGGGAATAAGCACCTTTTTAAAATTACCACTCTGCCATCAAGGAATAATTTTAGTTATTCCTGAATTCCCTAGGGAATAAGTTCAGGGGATAACCCATGGTTAAACATGTGTTATCCCCTCTGGTTAAACTTTTTCAGCACTATTCCATGTAGCTATAGTATTTGGGGATAAGGAAGGATATATAGGGAATATCCTCCTTATTCACCATATCAAATAGTGCCTTATAGTTATGACTTTTGAGAATAAAAAGAGATATATCCTGAATATCTGAATAAGAAGGGATATATTCTAAATATCCTTTTTTTTATCCCTTATTTTAAACAGTATCTTAGTGAGAAATAAAGATGGAACACTTTTTGGTTACAAACATGTGGCATTTTTTTTTTTTAATGAGCTGCACTGGATGACTTAACGGGACTTTTTGTCAGACCTCGTACCCAACCGTGGATCCAAAAGGTCGCGATCCGCGGCATGCCAAACACGTCCAGTAACAAAACAATCATCTAATAAAAGAATAACAAGTAATTATGCCATAAAATTCATACCATTAGTACAAATTCATGTAAATAAATGTCTAAATTATATGCACAACTAATAAACATAAACTTCATTTAAAATAAACTGACAACAGCATCATTCTACCTCTTTCAATTCACTTTTTTATCTCTAAAAAATATCGATAAAAATTTAATAAATTCAGATTCTATAAATAAGTCTGATATAAATATATTGTATTAATTTCAAAAATATAGCATGAATGTTTTATTTTAATATGCATGTCATCTTTTTACCTAATGTCATTTATATTCTTAAAATATATTAAAAATTTATGTCATATTATGTTTTAAAATTTAATTTCAAATTTTTTAAGTTATCAAAGTCAAAATTATTGACGTTAATATTTATATTTTATCTTATTACTAATACTTAACGCCACAGTTACACATTATAATCACATATATTCAGAATAAAGCACTGTAGTGTATATATTTCATATATATTCTGATGCCGTCGGGATCCGTCCTCCGACTCGGGTGCAGTCGATCTTCAAAGGAGGACGGACCTGCATACAAAAGTCCTTGCGTGAGAGGCGTTGGGGATGGCCCTCCGCGGAAGACCCTTCGACGCTCAAGTCAGTGAGAGAAAATCGGCGATCAATCAGAAAACGGGGAGATGGATCCCTCTGGGGAGTCTCTCCGGAGGGCGGCCAATCGGAAGCTCTAGAGGGATGAGAGCACCGATGAGCAGCAGGAGAGTGGGGAGTGAGGGTGTGAGCGCACGCGTACCTGAGGGAATCTGTGAGTGTGATACTTATAGGCTGTCATATGGATCTTGAGCGTCTTCTGGAAGGTTCAGAGGTTGTTAGGATACAGGAGTGGATCGAATCAGGCCGTTGTGGGGCTGTTGGGATTCGTATCTTATCCGTTAGGGGATCGACGACTAGGAGAGCTTTCTTGATGGCTTGAGATCTGGTAGATGGATAGGTCTCAGGCGGCCTTGATAGGTTCTAGACCACCTCTCAGCATGATTCCTTGCCTAGGGTATCGTTATAGTAGGCTTAGGCTCTCCCGGGTCGGGTTCCGCAGAGGTGGGTATTGGATCGTGGGTCGTTCAGTGAAGCCGGGCCATGGAGGCTCGGGGGAAACGAACTACAGAAAGTTCGGGAGAGCCGAGCTATGGAAGCTCGAGAGAAGCCGAGCTATGGGAGCCCGGTAAAGCCGAGCTACGAAAACCCGGGGAGGCCGAGCTACGGGAGCTCGCAAAGGCCGAGCTACGGGAGCCCGGGGAGGTCGAGCTACGGAAGCTCGGGGAGCCGAGCTACGGGAGCTCGGGAGAGCCGAGCTATGGAAGCTCGGGGAAACTGAGCTATGGGAGCTCGAGAGAGGTGAGCTACGGAAGCTCGGGGAAGCCGAGCCATGGGAGCTCGGGAGAGACGAGCTACGGAAGCTCGAGAGAGCCGAGCTATGGGAGCTCGGGAGAGACGAGCTACGGAAGCTCGGGGAAGCCGAGCTATGGGAGCTCGGGAGAGGCGAGCTACTGGAAGCTCGGGGAGATGAAAGGAGGAGGTCGGTCTTAGCCTTCTCGTACGGATATTAATGCAATGATGATTTTACCCCCCAACACATGCCCTCCACTCCCTAGTTCGAAGCGTAGGTTCGGGCATAGGGAGTATAGGTCCAGGTGGCATGCTTTGTATGGGGCGATTTGATTTAGACAGCCCGCGCAATGATGCTCTAATTAATGCGGTAGGGTCCTCGTGCCTTCGTGGGTAAGGCTCCCCCAAGAGTGATGGTTGGGAATACGCCACGTCGCGAATCCCGATCGATCCGGCATTTGTCGAGGCGGTTCCGGACGCCTCGGGCGGGACGCCCCGTCTTCTCAAGGCGGCTTCCTTAGCGGGGAAGCAAAGCGATAGCCGCACTATATATACGCATGTTTGCAGCATCCTTTCGTTTTGTTTTTGAAGAGTTTCGTCTTTCGCCCTTCGCGACACCCATCGTTTTGCCTGGAGTTTTTCTCAGTTAAGATGACGATGAGTCCCGACGACGTGGTTTTAGAGATCGTCGCTGAGGATTTGGAAGGATTCATCAGAGGTATGGCTTGCCCCAGATGTCATTCTGCGGGTGCCAGAGTCTGGAGATAGGGTCTCGCGAGATCTGGAGTCTGGGGTCTTCGTTTATGAAGATAGCTTGAAAGCAGGCTTCCGCTTTCCTCTCCATCCCTTGGTGAAGGAAATCATGACTCATTATAACATCTGCCCGGCGATGGTGGCCCCAAACAGTTGGCAAAGCATCATCGATTCATCTCAATGTGCCACCAAATTCAAATTGTCGCCACTCTTCCCCTTTTTCGCGCCTGCTACCATCTGATACCTGGAAGGAAATCAGAGTGGCCCTACATTGGACCCCGGAGGTCCTTCAACGTTATTGTGGATAAGCCGTCCTCTATAAAGGGATGGAAGAGCCGGTTTGTTATCGCAGAGGGGAACATTGTTCCGACTTCCCTCGGAAATGGGGAAACTTTGTTAGGGATGCGGAAACACATCCAATTTGTCAGCGCAGGAGGAGAGGGATTTGGACGTCCTTCGCAATGGCCAAGTGTTTTCGGCCAACGACCTGTTATCGGAGGGAGCCCTCTTCGCAGCCGGGCTTAGCCCCCTGGACCCGCAAGGTGAGTCCTCCTTTTACCTTTCTCGCTGTGTGTTTTCTCGATGAATGTGTTTGGATCTGATCACATATGTTCCATTCTTTCAGCCAAGAGGTCGGCATTGTCGAGCCTCGCCAAGAGGAAGAGAGGAAAGCGCCCAGGGGAGAGCAGCGGCGCGGATAGTGGTAGGCCTGAGAAAAGGGCTCATACCTCCGCAAGAAGCCGCCGGATGCCGGGGCGGTCACGACAGGAGCGCCGGGGGCGAAGGAGGATCCAAGGAGAACAGCTATGATCCCTTGCCCTCCCGTGTTGGAGATATCGGATAGTTCAGACGAGGCTCCGTTGGTTCGTCTGACCGCGTCCCCTATGAAAGAGGAACCGGCGACGGATCTGGTGGAAGCGGTCGTTTCTGGGGGGCCTTCCATCTCCGCGGGACCACTATTGGCTCCAGCAGGAGAGGGAGAGGGGACAGCTGCAGCCGATGAGGTTCAGGGAGAGCTCCCTCTTGGTCTCCCTACGGGGGAGTCCAGTGGTAGTGATGCTGGGTCGCCCGCGGTGGTTCAAGAAGCGGGCCAGACAGAGGCTTCGGGGAGCCTGCAGGGGAGGCATAGGTGACAGCGATGGAAGGAGGCGCGCCGAAAGAGGGATCATAGCGGAGTAAGGGTCCCGCGATGGAAACTCCTCCGAGAAGGATTTTGGGGAGGCTGGCGCTTGGGTTGGCCGAGTTATCCGAAGAAACCCAAGCTAGGGCTGATAGAAGAGGCTGGAAGGTTGAAGGCCTCTCAGGCGGAGGTCGCCCAGGTTGGTCCCTCAGGCGGGATGGTCAACCCAGTAGCTCGAGCGCCAGGTGTTGAGGAGGCGTTTTCAGCCATGATGAGGTCGGCCTTGTACCCGGTGCTGATCCTTCGGCGGACAGATTCGCAGATTTGGAACTGGTTGATGCCGCGTTTGGGCAGCAGGGAGTGGCCGAAAGTATCCACCTTCTCCCGATATCGACAATCCGACCCTCATGAAGATGATGCGGGCCTATGCATCTCGGGTGAGTTACTGTTCTTTGGCAGCGGATGCTTTCTGATTGACCTGATCGTGGATTTTTACTCATCTTTTGTCCTGCAGAGTGTCCTGCTTTCTCGGGCGATGTGCTGGCGTCTGAGTTTGGCGACAGGGGCCAGCATTCAGGCCAGGAGAGACAACGCTGAACTTCGATCGCGAGTGGTGGTGTCTGAGAAGTTCGAGGACTTCTGGCTAGTAGCAACAGAGGTTTGGAGGGGATGAAGGCGGCGTATCAGGCCGCTCTAGCCGAAGCATCCAAGCAAAAGGCAGAGCGGAGGAGTTGCAGGGACTCCTGGCGAAGAACGAAGACGCGTGCCTGGAGCTGGCTAGAATTGAGTCCAAACATTCCGCGGAGGTGGCGGCGATGCGGCGGGAACATAGTGAGAGCCTGGGTCGGCTGGGAAGGGAAGCTGCCGACGAGAGAAGCGCCTGACTAGAATGCTCGACGAAATGGAGGAGAAGTTGAAGCGGCGCGATGGCGAAATTGCTCACTTGAGGGAGGGCGCTAAATGGCACCAAGGGATGATAGCTCGGGTGAGCAACGAGCTATCCCAAGCCCGGGAGGAAGCCAGGCCAAACAGTTAAGGATCAATACTCTGCAGGAGAGAGTTGAGCTGATCGGGGCTGACAGAACAAGAGCCAGGGGTGAGGCTGAGGAGCTGACCAAGAGGTTGGCCAGACGAGAGGAGGAGGTACGATCTCATTCCCCCTTTTTAGCTTCTCTGTTGATCTCTTATGATGCCGACTACTTTGGTTTTTCAGATGGCGAAGTTAGGGTTGGAGAATCGGGCTCTCCAAGGCGAGCTTGCGTCTAGCCGCAATAAGAGCTCAGAACTCGAGGTGCGGTCCGGCGAGTTCGAGGAGCAAAACGCCATTCTGCGGGCTCAAGTTGCGGAGGCTGAGAAGCAAGTCGCTGAGGCTAAGGTGCAGCTCGCCATAATCAAGGGAGAACGGGATGCGATCGGCGTTGACTCCTTCCAACTTGGAATGGAGGAGTGCAAAGACAAGATATCCAGTGAGCACCCAGAATGGGATCTCTCTTTTCTGGATATTGAAGCTCCCGATGACGGTGAGTCCGAAGGAGAAGAGGAGGATGAATACGTGACGTCTCCGATACCGATCCCGGTGCCCCCGGGTCCCAGCGAAGCCGCAGCTTCTGATGGACGATCGCCAACTGCCGCTGAAGGGGCGAAGGCGCTAGAGAAAGGTGAATCTAGTCACACTTCTGTGGATGTAACCGAGGGCTCCTCCAAAACTGATGTGGTTCCCGGCCTTTAAGAGCCACCTATATGTTTTGCTTTCTAAAAATTTGATTGATGTCTCTCAATGAATGAATTTTCTGTTTCTATTTGAATGTTTTTCTTTGGATAGCCCTTTGCTCCAAATTTCGCTTCAATCGCAATTGACTTATGGCCTATCGGCGCTTTTCGGTCATCTTTATTTCGGGGTTAAGGGGATGCATTGGCTTGGCCCAATGCGGGCAATAGCCCTGATTGGCGAACCGATAGACGATCTGGTTCAGCTTGTGTCTAATCAAAACTTGAGAAATGAAACCAGTTGGTTAAGGCCGATGGACAGGACAGGTCGGCTCGGGCCAACAGACGGAATAGATCGGCTAGGGCCGACGAGCGAAGTAGGTCGGCTAGGGCCGATAAGCAAAGTAGGTCGGCTGGGACCGACGGGCAAAGTAGGTCGGCTAGGGCGACAGACAAAGTAGGTCGGCTGGGGCCGAGGGCAAAGTAGGTCGGCTAGGGCCGACAGGCAAAGTAGGTCGGCTAGGGCCGACATATGAGGGTGGTCGTCGAAGTATTTTTCGCTTCCTTTGGTCACTTCATCTTTCGTTGGGAGAAAGAAAAGTTTGCGTAGCCTTCGTGCTCATTCTTGCTTTGAGATGCTCGATTTTGTCGCACAAGTTTTCCGAGCGACCAACTTTGTCAGGGAGCGATCGACGGACGATCGTTTTGTGCTTTTTGCGGTTCTGCCAGCGCTCTGCCACTCTGTAGGGAAATCGGTTTTTATTTCACCGAAATTGATGATACGACACTGTAGGTTGAGAAAAGCTGTTCTGGTGCTTTCCGGAAGGTGCTCCTTTCCCATGTGGGCCGTTTTGACGTACGGCGCACGCAGCCGTTTACCATTGGAGGATATTATTTTCGTAGGACGGTCCCTGATCCTGCCAGTTTTGTGATGCCAGTGGACGATCCTCTGCATTTAATGACCGCGATTCGGGATTAAGAGGAAATCTTCGCATGCGTCATAGTTCAGGCGGTGGGCTCGGCGCGCAATAGGGCTGCTTTCATCCTGGGAGGCCACGTGGAGGTATGGCCCAGGTGTTTGAATCTCGGGGCTTGTAGCCTTGGTGATTGTCCTGGTTCATCTTTGGCCTATAAAAAGGGAAAGTGGGGTAGTGTTAAGTCATCCCCAAAAGTTTCTTTTCCACTAGAGCTTTCATCATGCTCGTTTCTCTGCTGCTGCGAGTGGGAGGACTGAGCTTTTCTCTCGTAAGCTCTTTGCCTCCGGATAGTTGGGGCGATGAAGGAGCTGCCGAAGGATGGCTCGCCCTTAGGGGATGAGTCCCGGAGATCATATGGAGAGCGCACATAGAGGGCGCAGAGATCACACGGAGAGCGCACACATACTCTTCCCGTGTGACCTTTGTGGTTCCCCTTCGGACGCATGGTAGGGAGTGCACGCGGGCTCCCCATGGTTGAGTGAATTTTGCCTCCTCCCCGATTTGGATTCCTGGGCTCGTCCGCCTGGGAATCTTTTGCCACATGGGGAGGAGGTGAAAGTGTGCCGCCCGCCGACACCTTGTCCTTGAGCCAAGGCGAGGTAGGGCGGCGCACACTCGGTTTGGGAGAGCGTTCCGACGCCAGGGTCCGCTGGCTTCCTACCTGCTCGCCGGGGGGTCCCTCGATGGGGTGGTCTGGGATGGCCACCCTGATATCTCGGTTGGGTCACCGAGATATCATTATTGACTGAAGCTGGCCGCAACGATTGGTTCACATCGCCCGGCCATTATCGGCTCGAGCTGACTGGATGCGGCTCATCTGGTTCGGCAGTCCGAACGCCGGAGCATCACAGTTGCCCGAGCTTTGTACTTGTCTTTATTTTATGCATTTCGATGCTCTTGTAATGCCTTTCAGGCATTTGTAATCGGTTTTAACGGCAGTGAAATAAAGAGAGTTCTGTTCTATTTCTCAATCTTTATCTCTTTTGTGCCGAGTTTGTTGTTGTCGGTCATGGGGTACAAAGGCGTCCCGCTCGTTCTTAAGCGAGGATCCCGCGCTATTCGAACTAGTTGAGGTTTGCAAGCAACGGTCTGGATATTGTTCGGCGGAACACGTTCTTTATCTCGATTCGACACTTGGTGATTTATGTCTCACTCGAATATTCGTGGCTTGGCCTAGCCGAAGCTCGAAAAAATCTTTATTGGCCTTGCCAAGATTCGGAGAGTTTGTAGCTCGGCGCAGCCGAGGTTCGGAGAACTTTTTACTTGGCCCTGCCAAGGTTCGGAGAGTTGTAGCTCGGCAAGCCGAGGTTCGGAGAACTTTTTACTTGGCCCTGCCAAGGTTCGGAGAAGTTGTAGCTCGGCACAGCCGAGGTTCGGAGAACTTTTTACTTGGCCCTGCCAAGGTTCGGAGAAGTTGTTCTCGGCTCAGCCGAGATTCAAAATTCGGGGCTCGGAGAAATGACTCAGTTGCCACTGCGAGCCGTAGTGTTAGGTCCCTACGGCGCTTGGCGAAGGGCATCAAGACGGGATGGGCGGCACATAGCCATGCTCTTTATGTATGACATTATTCCTCCCGAGGGGACGAGTCACCGCCAGGCGTCGGGTTTCTTTCTTTTTTGCTCTTCCCGAGAAGGGGCTAGCTTTAAAAGAGCTTGGGGAAGTGTTGGGAGCATTTATTATGGGGGCCGGCAGATTGGGAAGTACTCTGTTCCGGGGGGTTCCCGAGTAGCCCGTATGTGTTTACCGATCCTCCTCGGGATGGGGCATGGCCCTTCGGATTCCGCAGGCACTAAAGCACGACACGTGGCGAGTTCTCGTAGGTCGGTGGCTACGGCACGACCGATCGAGATACTTGTCTGGCAAGTATAAATATGACCGAGGGATGTTGGCCTTAGCCATCCCTCGTTTTAGGTCTTGAAATAGCATTAGATCATGGCTTCTCAAGGGCGATCCTCCGAAGAGTTACGTGCATCACTGACGATCTGTTATACCGCAAAGGGGGTGTACCACAATCACTGTTGATGGGTTGGGTCTGGCGTCGACCCTTGCGAGCCAACAGCAGCTCGTAAGGTCGTCGAGGAGTACGTAGATGTCTTTACTGGGAGACGGAGGCCCTGCGCCGGGTGGCGGACCGGCAGAGGGAGGAGATTGCGTCGCTCCGCCAGCAGGTGCCGACCTCACCGAGCGCTGGAGGACCTACTGGCGTCCGGGAGCGATGCCGAATCTTAGATGGGGCCTCCTTTACTTCTTGTTTTTGCTTTTTCTTTCTTTTTGTACTCCCTTTCCTCCATCAATGAAAGAAGGGCTTGTTTGGATAATTTTCTTATCTCAAGAGTTTTTACTTTAAAAATGCCTTTCGCACAATAGTTGGGGAGTCGTGTGGCTCCACTTTTTTTTTCGCGCTGAGTCATGGCTCGGTTTGGGATAGGCGCTTTGTTCGGCAAGTTATAGGGTGTTGCCAAAAAGCTTTAGTAGCGAAGAGGGGGACCTTCCGGCTTTTGCTCGGGGTCCGCGGTTGGTTTTGTGGGGCTTTATTGGACCCTTTAGGGGTTTGCCGGAGGCACATCCTTTGTGCGCGCTGATTGTTTTTCGCGTAGCGTGCCTCTTTTTAAACCGTCGGGAGTTTTGGGGACTATTTGGAAGTCCTTCGGCTTTAATCGGGGCCTGCGTACTTCAGTTTTCCGCCGGTGTTTTAACCTAAAGAAATTTTACTCGGCCTTGCTGAGGTTCGAGAATATTTTACTTGGCCCTGCCAAGGTTCGAGAATTTGTAGCTCGGCCCAGCCAAGGTTCGGAGAATATTTTACTTGGCCCTGCCAAGGTTCGGAGATTTGTGGCTCGGCCCAGCCGAGGTTCGGAGAATATTTTACTTGGCCCTGCCAAGGTTCGGAGAATTTGTTGCTCGGCCCAGCCGAGGTTCGGAGAATATTTTACTTGGCCCTGCCAAGGTTCGAAGAATTTGTTGCTCGGCCCAGCCGAGGTTCGGAGAATTTTTACTTGGCCCTGCCAAGGTTCGGAGAGTTTGTGCTCGGCCCAGCCGAGGTTCGGAGAATATTTTACTTGGCCCTGCCAAGGTTCGAAGAATTTTTGCTCGGCCAGCCGAGGTTCGGAGAATTTTTACTTGGCCCTGCCAAGGTTCGGAGATTTGTTGCTCGGCCCAGCCGAGGTTCGGAGAATATTTTACTTGGCCCTGCCAAGGTTCGGAGAATTTGTTGCTCGGCCAGCCGAGGTTCGGAGAATATTTTACTTGGCCCTGCCAAGGTTCGGAGAATTTGTTGCTCGGCCCAGCCGAGGTTCGGAGAATATTTTACTTGGCCCTGCCAAGGTTCGGAGATTTGTTGCTCGGCCCAGCCGAGGTTCGGAGAATATTTTACTTGGCCCTGCCAAGGTTCGGAGAATTTGTTGCTCGGCCCAGCCGAGGTTCGGAGAATATTTTACTTGGCCCTGCCAAGGTTCGGAGATTTGTGCTTGGCCCAGCCGAGGTTCGGAGAATATTTTACTTGGCCCTGCCAAGGTTTGGAGAATTTGTTGCTCGGCCCAGCCGAGGTTCGGAGAATATTTTACTTGGCCCTGCCAAGGTTCGGAGAGTTTGTGCTCGGCCCAGCCGAGGTTCGGAATATTTTACTTGGCCCTGCCAAGGTTCGGAGAATTTGTTGCTCGGCCCAGCCGAGGTTCGAGAATATTTTACTTGGCCCTGCCAAGGTTCTTTGTAGCTCGGCCCAGCCGAGGTTCGGAGAATATTTTACTTGGCCCTGCAAGGTTCGGAGAATTTGTTGCTCGGCCCAGCCGAGGTTCGGAGAATATTTTACTTGGCCCTGCCAAGGTTCGGAGAATTTGTTGCTCGGCCCAGCCGAGGTTCGGAGAATATTTTACTTGGCCCTGCCAAGGTTCGGAGAATTTGTTGCTCGGCCCAGCCGAGGTTCGAGAATATTTTACTTGGCCCTGCCAAGGTTCGGAGAATTTGTTGCTCGGCCCAGCCGAGGTTCGGAGAATATTTTACTTGGCCCTGCCAAGGTTCGGAGAATTCCTGTCCAGATAAGTAGCTCGGTCGTGCCGAGGATTGGTAAGCAGCATCTATTTCTTTTTGCAACCTTTGGCAATGTAGTGCATAATGATTTGCATTGAAAAAATGTGCGACAGGAAGGTATAATGGGGCATATGAAAATAAACTTGGAGAGGACGTACCCTATTGATAATATTTTCGGAGATTGTCCGAGTTCCACGTCCGGGGATGGATTTCCCATTCAAATCTTGCAGCTTGTAGGTTCCCGGTCCAATGATCTCCGCCACTTGGTACGGGCCTTCCCAGTTTGGCGCCAGCTTTCCTTGTTCCAGCGGTTTGGAAACAGAGGCTTTTCGAAGAACAAGGTCGCCAGGCAGGAAGGCTTTTCCTTTGACTCTGGAGGCATGGTAACGGGCCACCCTTTGTTGGTACGGCCACTCTGATCCGGGCCTTCTCTCTGATCTCCTCCACCAGGTCGAGGTTGGTGCGGAGCTGTCGTTGCTAGCTTCCTCTGAGTAGCTTTCCACCCGCAACGATGGGAGGCCTACTTCCACAGGGATAACGGCCTCCGTGCCAAAGGCCATCCGGAATGGGGTTCACCTGTCGGGATTCTCGGGGTGGTGCGGTAGGCCCATAGAACATGATGCAGCTCGTCCGCCCACCTGCCTTGGCTCTGGAAAGGCGAGCTTTGATCCCCTGAAGGAGGGTCCTGTTGGTCACTTCAGCCGCTCCGTTGGCTTGTGGATGCCCGACCGAGGTGAGGTGGTGACGGATTCCATGCTCCTCACAGAACTGGCGGAATTTGGAGTTATCGAACTGCTTACCGTTATCGGTGATTATGGTATGTGGGAGGCCGAATCGGCAGATGATGGACCTCCATACAAAGTCTCTGGCCCGTGCCTCGGTTATTTGTGCAACCGCTTCCGCTCGACCCATTTAGTGAAGTAGTCAATGGCGACAAATAAGAATTTCGCTGTCCCGTGGCAAGCGGGAATGGGCCGAGGATGTCCATCCCCCATTTGGCGAAAGGCCAGGCGGAGGATATGGAAACTAGTTCGGCGGAGGGGAGCCTTTGGATGCTTGAATGCCTCTGGCATGGGTCGCAGGCTCGGACTAGGTCGTCCGCATCCTTTTGCATGGTCGGCCAGTAATAGCCTTATCGCAGTACCTTGTGGCATAGGGACCGACTTCCCAGATGGTTGCCGCAAATCCCTTCATGTACCTCGCGTAGAGCATAATCTGCTTCGGACGGGCGAAGGCATCTGAGCAGCGGCATGGAGAAGGACCGTTTGTAAAGCTGGTTGTCGATCAGCACATAGTGGGTGGCCTGTAGCTTCAGCTTTCTAGCTTCTCTCCGGTCGGATGGAAGCGACCCTTCTTTGAGATATTTGAGGATAGGGTCGAACCATGATGGTTCGGCTCAACTTGCATTATTTGGTCGGCTTCCGCGATGCTGGGCCTTTCCAGAGTCTCCAAGTGGAACTTTTGCTCGGCATCCATCGACTCCGCGGTCGCCAATCGAGAGAGTAGATCGGCGCGGCATTCTCGGATCTGGGAATCCGAATGATTTCAAATTCAATAAAATGGGGAAGCAGACTCCGCACCTCCTGGAGATATCGAATCATGTTCGGCTCCCGGGCTTCAAACTCTCCTCGCACATGACCGGCTACCAACTGAGAGTCGGTGAAGGCATTGAATTTCTCCACCTTCAGATTGCGGGCGATTCGGAGGCCGGCTAACAGGGCTTCATACTCGGCTTCGTTGTTGGAGGCCGGGAAGGAGAATCGGATGCCATATTCGAAGGTTATCCCCTCGGACTGGTGAGAACCAGGCCCGCACTGGAGCGATGGGCATTAGATGACCCGTCGACATGGAGGAGCCACCGGGCTCCAGCTTTTGGTTCTTCGGGGGAGTCTGGGGTAGAACCGTCCTCCGGGATGGTACACTCAAGGAGAAAGTCGGCTAGCACCTGGGCTTTGATGGCTGGACGAGGCTGAAAATGTATGTCATGCTTGCTTAGCTCGACGGCCCACTTGGTCATTCTCCCGACGTCTCGGGACGGTGGACTACTGCCTTGATGGGTTGGTCGTCAGAACCGTCACGGAATGTGCTTGGAAGTATGGCCGCAGCTTCCGAACTGAGGTGATTAAGGCCAACACCATCTTCTCAATTCTGCTGTACCTCGTCTCCGCATCGCGGAGTAGCCTACTGACATAGTAGATCGGCTTCTGGACTTTGCCTTCTTCCCTGACTAGCACCGAACAGACTGCACCCTCCGAAACAGCTAGGTATAAGAATAGGGTCTCTCCGGAGCCGGACTGCTGAGAAGTGGGGGTGAGCCGAGATACTTCTTGAGATCTTGAAATGACCTTTGGCATTCGGGAGTCTGGAAGTTTTTGGCCGATCGGAGAGTTTTGAAGAAGGGGAGGCATCTCTCATCCGACCGCGCCACAAAGCGTTGAGGGCCGCTATCCTCCCGGTTAGGCGCTGGACTTCTTTGACAGATGCCGGGGGCGCCATTTGTTGGAGAGCTTGAATCTTCTGGGGGTTAGCTTCGATGCCTCGCTGGGAGACCATGAAGCCAAGAAACTTCCGGAGTTAACGCCGAAGGTGCATTTGGTCGGGTTGAGTCTCATCCCGTACTTGCGCAGCGTTGCAAAGCTCTCTGTGAGGTCCTCGACATGCTGTGATGCCTCCTTGCTCTTGACCAGCATGTCGTCCACGTACACCTCCATATTCCGGCCGATTTGCTCCTTGAATACTTTGTTGACCAGCCTCTGGTAGGTCGCACCTGCATTTTTAAGACCAAAAGGCATGACACGGTAACAGTAAGTACCTCGGTCGGTTATGAAGGCAGTCTTTTCTTCATCCTCAGGGGCCATTCAGATCTGATTGTAGCCTGAATAGGCGTCCATGAATGACAGCATCTGGTGACCTGAGGTGGCATCCACAAGCTGGTCAATCGGAAGAGGGGAAGCTGTCCTTTGGATAGGCTTTGTTGAGGTCGGTGAAGTCGATGCAGATTCTCCATTTGCCATTCGACTTCTTCACCATGACGACGTTTGATAGCCAGTTCGATAATTTACCTCCCGGATGAAATTAGCCTTGATGAGTTTGTCTACCTCTTCTTCAATGGCCCTTTGTCATTCTGGGGCGAAGCTCCTCTTTTTCTGCTTGACGGGCCTATGCATCTCATCCACATTGAGACGATGGACGAGAACCTCGGGGCTGATCCTAGGCATATCAGAGGCGGACCAGGTGAAGATGTCAGCGTTGCTTCAGAGGAACCTGATCAATCTACGCCGACACTCTCCCTTCAGCAGCGACCCGATCTTTATAGTTTGGTCGGGACGAGCCTCATCCAATGGCACCTCCTCCAATTCCTCTGCCGGTTCTCCTCGCTGTTCGGCAAAGTCTTCCCGGGCATCCAGCCCATCAACCTCCGGCATTCTAGACTGAAGGCTTGTAACGAAACACTGCCGAGCCATGGCCTGACTTCCTCGAACAACTCCAACTCCTTGCTCGGTGGGAAATTTCATGGACAGATGCGGGATGGAGACAACTGCCTTGAGGGACATTAGGCCGGGCCTACCGAATATCGCATTGTATGGAGATCTGAGGTCGGTTACTAGGAAATCCGTCTGGATAATGGCTACAAGTGGCCAGGTTCCCGCGCGGACTGTCAGGGTGACGACCCCTTCTGGGATGATGACGTCGCCAGTGAATCCCATCAAAGTGGAATCCACGGTTCGTAGGTTTTCCATGAGTAATTTTATCCTGGCAAATACACGAGGTACAAAACATTCACCGAACTTCCACTATCAACAAGGATTCGGCTTACATCATAGTTATTTAAATTGAGGGATACAACTAGTGCGTCTTCATGGGGAAGCTGTATCCCTTGGAGATCATCGTCGGAGAAGGAGAGCTCGCCCGTCCGTGCCTTCTTTGGCGCCGATCCTTCACTGTCGCCCCTGGGGTTCGATCCGTCGGCCTCCTCAATCATGTTAATGCGGCCGATTACGGGCGGATTCGGTGGAGGAGGTTGTTGAAGCTCGGGCTGGCGGTCACCTCCTTGCTATGGCTCGAGCGCCCTCCTGAATTGATTCAGTCGCCCCCGCTGGATTAGCCTCTCGATTTTGTTTTTTAGCTGCCAGCATTCTTCAGTGTCGTGGCCGTGCTCCCGATGGTAACGGTAGTACTTGGTGGGATCTCTTCGGATCGGGTTCCCTCGGAGAGGTACTGGCCGGGAGAGCTGATGCTCTATCTCCATGAGGATCTGTGCCCGAGGCACGGTCAGTGGAGTGTAGTGGTCGAATCGCCTGGGAGGGCTCCGGGAGCGATTCCTTGGCGGCAGCGGAGGGACTCTTTGGCGGCGAGGCGGACTTGGTCGCCGGGCGGGATGGTGCCTATCGGGCACTTTGGGCTCCTTCTTCTTTACCTGCTCAGCGTGAGCAACTCTCCACAATTCTTCAACCCTAGCGTACTTGTCCGCCAGGGCCATTATATCCGAGAGGCAGGGGGGATAACTGACTTCCATAGCCAGGTAGAAGTCGCTTTCCTTTGAGACTCCCTCCGTTAGGACGGACATGGCCACCTCATGATTAAGGTGGTCCACCTCTAGCATGGCCTTATTAAAACGGCCAAGATAATTTCTCAGGGACTCCCCCTCTCTCTGCTTAACTTCAGAGAGGGAGTCGGATCTTCGTCGGTGGCGGCGGCTGCTGACGAACTGACCAATAAAAAGGCAGCTTAGCTCGTCAAATGAGTCGATGGAACCTAGTTTTAAAGCATTGAACCAGGTCCGGGCAGATCCCCTGAGGGTGGAGGAAAAAGCGGCAGAGGACCGCATCGGACGCTCCGTGGAACATCATTATTGATCGGAAGCTGCTAAGATGGTCGTCCGGGTCAGAAGAGCGGTGGTAAGGCTCGACGGCTGGTAACTTGACATGGGAGGGAATCACTTCCTCCATAATCCCCTTAGAGAAAGGGATGCACTACTTGGCGGCGTTCAGTTCCTGACGCATTTCCTGGATCTGACGATGGATCTCCTCTTCACCAGCCAGAGGAGGAGCTGGGCGAAAAGATCGCAGAGATGGCGTCGAATCATGGTGGGAGGTCACCGGAGAGAGAGACCGGGCTTGTCGAGATCTGGGAGGATCTCTGTCGTGACCACCTCGTGGGACTGGCTTGTCCCTCTAGGTCGATGTGGGGGGTCCGCAGATTTGCGCGGACTGGAGGAGGAAGTCGCCGGCGAAGAAGGAACCGCCGCTTCCTTATAAAAGTGTGGAGCAGGAGGAACCGTAAGGCGCTCCTGGACCAGGTGGGTCAGAGTCTGAACTTGTTGGACCAGCGAGGCAAACTGGTCCTGGGTCACCGGGACGGTAGGCGGTGATGGGGTTTCGACTGGTGGTGGTTGCGGCGCTACACCGCTCGTCGGATCAGGCCTCTGGGAGGTGACCTGATCTTGAGCTTCAGAGGTTGCTCTTCTTCGATTGGCCATTAGAGAGGTTCTACTCCAGATTAGGATCCTTGTCTCCTTTCTTCAAGTTTTAATGGGACTTGAGGCCCTTCCTCTAGCGCCAATCTGTTGCCGCCGGGATCCGTCCTCTGACTCGGGCACAGTCGATCTCCAAAGGGGGGCGGATCTGCACACAAAAGTCCTCGCGCGAGAGGCGTTGGGGGTGGCCCTCCGCGGAAGACCCTCCGACGCTCAAGTCAGTGAGAGAAAATCGGCAATCAATCAGAAAACGGGGAGGTGAATCCCTCTGGGGAGTCTCTCTGGAGGGCGGCCAATCGGAAGCTCTAGAGGGATGAGAGCACCGACGAGCAGCAGGAGAGTGGGGAGTGAGGGTGTGAGCGCACGCGTACCTGAGGAAATTTGTGAGTGTGATACTTATAGGCTGTCATATGGATCTTGAGCGTCTTCTGGAAGGTTCAGAGGTTGTTAGGATACAGGAGTGGATCGAATCAGGTCGTTGTGGGGCTGTTGGGATTCGTATCTTGTCCGTTAGGGGATCGACGACTGGGAGAGCTTTCTTGATGGCTTGAGATCTGGTAGATGGGTAGGTCTCAGGCGGCCTTAATAGGTTCTAGACCACCTCTCTGCATGATTCCTTGCCTAGGGTGCCGTTATAGTAGGCTTAGGCTCTCCCGCGTCGGGTTCCACGGAGGTGGGTATTGGATCGTGGGTCGTTCAGTGAAGCCGGGCCATGGAGGCTCGGGGGAAACGAACTACAGGAAGTTTGGGAGAGCCGAGCTATGGAAGCTCCTGAGAAGCCGAGCTATGGGAGCCCGGTAAAGCCGAGCTACGAAAACCCAGGGAGGCCGAGCTATGAAAGCTCGCGAAGGCCGAGCTACGGGAGCCCGGGGAGGTCGAGCTACGGAAGCTCGGGGAGCCGAGCTACGGGAGCTCGGGAGAGCCGAGCTATGGAAGCTCGGGGAAACTGAGCTATGGGAGCTCGAGAGAGGTGAGCTACGGAAGCTCGGGGAAGCCGAGCCATGGGAGCTCGGGAGAGACGAGCTACGGAAGCTCGAGAGAGCCGAGCTATGGGAGCTCGGGAGAGGCGAGCTACGGAAGCTCGGGAAAGCCAAGCTATGGGAGCTCGGGAGAGACGAGCTACGGAAGCTTGGGGAAGTCGAGCTATGGGAGCTCGGGAGAGGCGAGCTACTGGAAGCTCGGGGGAGATGAAAGGAGGAGGTCGGTCTTAGCCTTCTCGCACGGATATTAATGCAATGATGATTTTATCCCCAACATATTCCCATGAAGGAAGGGTTTAGTACTAAAATTATAATTATATTAACAGAACACCTTGGTGCTTATCCTTCGTATATATTTCTTATAAAAAAATACCAAAGTTATATCTGAAAGTTATATTGTATTAAACACCATATGAAATATGTTCTCCACATTATCCCTTCTTAAGGTGTTTGAAATCCTTCACTGATGGAGACAACCTTCTCCTCATGGCTGTTTATGACCTTTTCCTCCTCGGTCGGACCATCCGACCGGCGGAGAAGGGGCCTGAAGACCGTCAGTGCTCGCAGCTTAAAAAGGGAATGGAGCTTGCCTACGAAGGAGAATCGCTTGGAGCCGGACAAGATGATGCAAGCAAAGGAGGGGGGAGGAGGCATTAAATGGGAACCCTTCCCCTGGTCGGCACCCCGCTACATAGCGCGTATGCGCAGCCTTTTTTTTAAGTGGATAATACATCTGTGCTTCATATATTGGTGCGGGCACCATGGTTGATTCTTAACCCTTTGTGGATATCTGATTAGTTTTGATTCAAGTCTTGAGTTGACAAATTAGGTTTAGTTTATTTTAATTTGAGTCCCATCCAGTTCAGTTTATTTTAATTTGAATCCTATCAAGTTCAATTTATTTTAATGTGAGTCCTGTAGTAAGTTTATTTAGCTTATAAGAGGAGACACCAATATGAAAGAAGAAGACAAGGCCTACACATAGAAGTAGTGAAGGGATGTCCAAATGCATGCCACCCAGATTTGAATTTTCAGCCCTGAATTACAGCAATGAAGGATGCCCATATTGCCACCCAGTTCTTTTGAAAATTTTAACTCTGAATTCAGTCCAAAGAAGCAAGTAAAGGACACCCAATATAGCCACCCTAAATTACTGAATTTTAAATTTTCTTTCATGTATTCAAATTCAAAGGGCGCCACTTAATCCACATTTTAGGAAGAAAGTGGGCTCTAATTTTGCAATTATTTTGAATTTTCTTTCATAAAAAGGGGTACCTCTTTTTATTTTCATATTTATATTTACTTGGGCCCAAGTCTCTTATCCTATAAAAGAGACCCTTTTATATAAAAAAAAGTATCGAATCTTTCAATCAATCAATAAAATCAATCAATTATTTTGAGTCATATTTTTCTTGGTGTTCTTGTGTTCTTGCTCTTGTGCATGCCTGCATCCAAGCCACCCAACCTTAAACCCTAGCTGCCTTCTTACCATCCACCAGTGGATGCTCCAAACCCTAGCCACCCCTTGCACCCCTCTAAGCAGTCACCCAAGAGCCCTAGATGCTGCCTTGCCCCATCCAGGGGATGCCCGAGGACCCTCGATCATCCCTACCTCCTTCTTCACTTCTTCTTTATCTCTTTACCTTTATTCTGATTTTTTCTTCTCTTATTAGCCCTTGTATGGTGATCTTGCATATCCCTCAGTAGCCACGAATCTAGGATTCAACATGATCGTCATCCAGTTTAGCGGATACTTGGCTGCAGATCTATGAGCTTGGGGCTTGGTCATCTAGGGCGCATTCGCCAGGTAGAGCGGCCCCTTCAGCACTTTGATCTTCCCTTCATGCCAGGTACATCTTCTCTAATCTACTAGTAACTTTATTGAAGGAGAACAAGCCCTACCGGGGCTTCTTAGCCTCGGCGGTCTTTCTTCTTTACTTTTCTAGGGAACTATTTCACGTGCAGAGTTACTATGAGTTTTCCTGAATCCCTCTTAGGCTATTACTTCGGAAGACTAATCAACTGCAATCATTAATCATATAAAATTTACTTGCATGCAATCAGTCCTGCATCAGTTTGGTATCAGAGCATGGTTAGGGCTTGATTTTTAATTCATGTTATTAGTAGTATATTATCTATTAATTAAATTATTTCTATCTGCATACATATCAAGAAATTATAAAATTTATTTTTTGGATTCATTATAATTTAAAGTATTTTTTGTTTTTGAGAATTTAATTCGATCTATGAATTAATTGCATACCTGATTACTCACAGAAAATATGAAAATTTCTAAGATTTTGTTAATCGAATTATTTTTGCCTGCATACACATCAAAAAATTACAAAATTTATTTCTTGGATTCAATATAATTGAAGGTATTTTTGTTAATTTTTAAGAATTTAATTCAATCTATAAAAAAATTCTGATATTTATTGCTATGTATAGATTTTTGGATTAGGGTTTGTGTTTTGCATGTCATTCATCTGCATTAAATTACTCTTAAGGGCTCTCATTGATGTCAGATAAGGAAGGGATTGAGACCCCTTTCTTGGCCCAAAACAACCACTCATGCATTTCGATCCTAAGCCTCTAATCTAAAACTGAGTAGCAACTTAATTGACATTTTGCCTTAGAGGGCTAGGAACACCAACAGTCAGTCTAGTGTACTAGAGGAGACTAGTACAAATCAATCTAGTGTGTGCTCTAAAATTGTTGCCTAGAAGGAAGGTCAAATATCAAATGTGGGGTTATTCTAATTAGGCACTTGCAATTTTCGGAATGAGCCTCCTCCCTCCCACCTATCCCAACTGGCCAATTGAAGAGTTACTGTTAGATTGGCTTGCATTAAGCCAAATTCTTTGCTCTAGATGACTAGGTCTAGCATACCGTAGTCCGAGTCAGTCTGAGTCTTGTGTGCTTGATTGTGCTTGCATGTGCACTAGATCAAGAGCATCTTTTCGCCGTCACCACCTCCATTACAGGCTAAACCCATGGCTAATCAAAATATTGAGGATCATTTAAGGATCATCACTGAATAACTAACCCGAATGAGCCAAGACATCAAGTAATCTGAGGCTAGATTAGGGTCCAGGTTCGATCAAGTCGAAACTAGGTTAGGCATCCTAGAAGAAGCCCATGAGGCCCACACTAAGTTTGATCATGAGACCCCACCTCATCTTAGGAGAGCCCAACAACCTGACCTCTACATAAGGCCAAACCCTAGGGGACCTCCACATCATGATCCTCACTTTGGGGATAGGCCTAGGAGACCAGCTCAATCTGATCTAGTCCTAGATGTCCTCCATAGGAGACCCAATCATGAGGCAGTAGACCAAGAAGAAAGAGTCCCTAGAAGTGTCAGACTTAAAACACCTACTTTCGATGGCTCTGTGGATACTATTGACTACCTAGATTGGGAGGAAGAGATGGACCAGTACTTTGACTGGTACGATATGTCTGAGGAGCGTAAGTTTAGATTTTCCAAGCTCAAGTTAGGATAGGCTAGGTTATACTAGGCCACTATAGAGCGAAAGCAAGCACTAGAGGGTAGGAACCCATAGTTATCTGGTGTGCCATGAAGGCTAGACTTCGGTCCAATTATGTCCCCATATCATATGACCAGAGCCTATTGGATCAGTGGCTGAGATTAATTTAGGGCAGCAAAACTGTGAATGAATACATTGCTACATTCTAAGAGTATACCATGAGGTGTAATATCGTTCAGTCTGAGGAAATCACCCTATCCAAGTTTAGGTATGGCCTGAGAGTAGATATTCAAAGAGAACTCTACCTGAAAGGGTACACGATTTAGAAGAGGCTTACCAAGTTGCTAGGGATTATGAACGTTTTCAAAGAGGGCCACCCTATCATAGATCAGAGACTACCAAGAGCCCTAGCCCATATTCAGAATCTAGCTAGGCCTATCCTAGTCATTCCAGACCTATCCAATACTTAGACCCCTGTCAAACTTACCCGAGTCAACCCAATATTATCCAACCCAGTACAAGCCGAACCGAATTGAGTCGACCCCAGAATAGTACCCCTATACCCCAGAGAGAGAATAAGGGCAAATCTGTAGCTGTTAAAGAAATCCCAACCCCCAGATCAAATGCTTTAGATGCAACAAACCAGGGCATTTGATCAGCTAGTGCCTAGTCAGATCCCTTCATATAGATGAGTTATCTGAGACTGAGTCCGAGCCCCTAGTTGAGCCTGAGGGAGAGGTCTATGAGGCTGATACCCATCTGATAGATGAGTATGATAGGGAGGAGGAAACATTTGATTCTGAATATCTAGTAGGAGTGGTTAGATGTATCCTGACCCAGACTTAAACTAAGGGCCAGGAAGATTGGCGTAGGACTAACATCCTACAGACTTTTGTTAAGATAGGGAATAAGGTGCTCAATATAATAGTTGATAACGGAAGTTGTGTCAATACCATTTCTGCCAATACAATTAAATCATTAGGATTGACCATAGTTCTTCATCCTAGTCCCTATAAGGTCTCATGGGTAGATTCCACCTCTATCCCAATCAAGTCTAGATGTCAAATACTAATCAAATTGCAAAATTATAAAGAAAAGATCGGGTACGATGTAATTCCTATGGGTGTTAGTAGTATTATGTTAGGTCGACCTTAGCTTTATGATCACAATGCTACCTTGTTTGGTCGATCCAACATCTGCTCTTTTAAACACAATGGAAACAAGTATGTAATACATATAGTTTCACTTAGGGACCCAATCAAGAAAGGATCTAGTAGCTTTAAGGATAGCAAGCCAAGAGTTAATCTGATTAAAGCTAAGGAATTAGAAAAGGACATCACTAAGGGTGACTCTATTTGGATTTTGACCACTAAAAAGATCTATGAATTAGTCCAAAAGGAACAACCCACTGAAGTAATTAAGACCCTAGAGGAATTTAAGGATGTCTTCCCTGAAGAGTTGCCTGATCAGTTACAATCCCTGAGAGACATCCAACATGCCATTGACCTGATGCCAGGATCCACCCTCCCAAACCTTCCCCATTATAGGATGAACCCCACTGAGCATCAAGAACTACAGAAACAAGTGGAAGAATTACTTAGGAATAGATTCATTAGGAAGAGCTTAAGCCCTTGTGTAGTTCCTGCACTCTTAACCCCTAAGAAGGATAAGGATGGTACCTGAAGAATGTGCGTGGACAGCAGGATCATCAACAAAATCACTATCAAATATAGGTTTCCTATCCCCAGATTAGATGACATGTTAGACATGATGGCAGGTGCCACCATCTTTTCCAAGATAGACCTTAAGAGTGGTTACCATCAGGTTAGAATTAGACCAGGGGATGAGTGGAAGACTGTATTTAAGAATAGAGATGGTCTGTTTGAATAGGTCGTAATGCCTTTTGGACTTTCAAATGCACCAAGTACATTCATGAGAATCATGACCCATGTCCTGAAAGAGTACACGAGAAAATTCTTAGTAGCCTATTTTGATGATATATTAATTTATAGCAAGACCAAAGAGGACCATCTTAACCATCTCAGATTAATCTGTCAGACCCTTAGAGAGAATAGCCTTTATGTAAACCTTAAGAAGTGTGATTTCATGATGCATAGGGTTATCTTTCTAGGTTTTGTGGTAATCCCAGAAGGTGTCTCAGCGGATCCTGAAAAGGTTAGGTCGATCGTAGAGTAGCCAGTACCATTGAATGTCCATGATGTCCACAGCTTCCATGGCCTAGCAACCTTTTACATGAGATTCATTAGGGGATTTAGCACCATCGTCGCACCCATCACTGATTGTATTAGGAAGGGTAATTTTGAGTGGACTAAGTCAGCTAATAAGGCCCTCCTAGAGCTTAAGGATAGGATGACTCATGCACCCGTACTTAGACTTCCAAACTTTTCTATGGTGTTTGAGGTTGCATGCAACGCATCGGGAGTAGGCATTGGTGGAGTACTAAGCCAAGAAAATCACCCCATAACTTTATTTAGTGAAAAACTAAATGAAGCTAAACTTAGATATTCCACCTATGATAAGGAATTCTATGCAGTAGTACATGCCCTTAAGTATTGGAGACATTACTTACTACCGCAGGAGTTTATTTTATTTTTGATCATGAGGCACTCTGATTTCTGAACTCCCAAAAGAAGCTTAATTCTAGGCATGGCAAATGGGTTGAATACATTCAGGCATACACTTTTGTCCTGAAACATTGTGCCGGGTAGAAAATAAGGTAGTAGACGCCCTAAGCCGTAAGTCTTTGTTGTTGAGTACTGTTATCACCAAGTTATAGGGTTCAACCAGATAAAAGATGAGTATGAAACCTACCCTGACTTTGGTGAAATTCATAAGACCCTTCGGCTAGGACCATCCAGTACCAGTGGAGATTATATCATCCAAGATGATTACCTTTTTAGGGGCAATAGACTTTGTATCCCTAGGACATCACTTAGAGAGTTCCTAGTCTGAAAAACGCACGCTGGGAGATTAGCTGGTTATTTGAAAGAGATAAGACTATCCTAGCGATAGAGGACTAATTTTACTGGCCAGGATTAAAAAGGCTTGTTGCCTTGATAGTAGCCCGATGTCGAACTTGTGCCATTGCAAAACAGTAGAAGCAGAACACCAGTCTATATACTCCTTTGCCAGTGCCTGATCGTCCTTGGCAAGACCTTAGTATGGACTTCATTTTAGGATTACCTAAGACCCAAAAGAAGCACGACTCCATTTTTGTAGTGGTCGATAGGTTCTCTACGATGGCACACTTCATCCCTTGTTCGCAAATCTTTGACGCATCTAGGGTAGCCCGACTTTTCTTAGACAGTGTGGTCAAGCTCTATGGCCTACCCAAGACCATTGTTTCTGATAGGGATGTTAGGTTCACCAGCTACTTTTGAAAAATGCTATGGCATCTGTTAGGGACCAAACTTAATTTTTCTACAGCCTTTCACCCCCAAACGGATGGACAAACTGAAGTTATGAACCGTAGTCTAGGAAACCTTCTTAGGTGCCTTGTAGGCGAATACCTAGGGACATGGGATCTATTGCTATCTCGTGTAGAGTTTGCCTACAATAGCTCAGTGAACAGATCTACAGCCAAGAGTCCATTTGAGATAGTCTATGGGTACAAGCCTAATTGTCCACTTGATTTAATTCCTTTACCCCTCCACACGAGTCTCAGAGCCCGCACAAGCATTTGCACAGCATATCAGAGACTTACATAAGGACATTAGCCATAAAATAAATCTAAGTAATGAAACTTATAAAAGACTGGCTAACTCCTGAAGAAGAGCCAAAGAGTTTGGTGTAGGAGATTATGTCATGGTTAGGCTTAGGCCTGAACGGTTCCCGCCAGGGACCGTTAAGAAACTTCACGCTCGTGGAGCTGAACCCTTTAAAGTGATAGAGAAGGTAGGACCCAATGCCTATGTGCTATATCTGCCCTCGGATTGGGGCATTAGCTCAACCTTCAATATTGCAGACCTAGTAGAGTATAGGAAACCGACAGTGATTCCTAGTGATTACTTTGGACCTAACCCTTCTTTCATGAATGAACCTACCTAAAAGTGTCCACCATCAATTTTGCCTGAGCAAGGAGAGCGGATCGAGCGTATCCTAGATGATCAAGCCATTGCGACCCAGAACCGCGGTTATCAACGCTACCTGGTCCGATGACAGGGTCGCCCTGAATCTGACGATTCATGGATTACTCGAGAAGACTTGTAGCGCCTTGACCCAAACCTACTAGAGAGATACTAAAGCCAGAATGACCCATACTCAATGGGATCGAGTTCTTCCCACTTTGAAAGAATTGGTGCGAGCACTAGGATCAGGCAAAGGATTCTTAATCCTCTGTGGATATCTGATTAGTTTTGATTCAAGTCTTGAGTTAAAAAATTAGGTTTAGTTTATTTTAATTTGAATCATGTCCAGTTCAGTTTATTTTAATTTGAATCATGTCCAGTTCAATTTATTTTAATGTAAGTCCTGTAGTAAGTTTATTTAGCTTACAAGAGGAGACACCAGTATTAGAGAAAAGACAAGGCCTACACATAAAAGCAGTGAAGGGACGCCCAAATGCATGCCACCTAGATTTGAATTTTCAACCCTGAATTGCAGCAGTGAAGGATGCCCATATTTCTTTTAAAAATTTCAACCCTGAATTCAGCCCAAAGAAGCAAGTGAAGGACGCCCAATATGGCCACCCCAAATTATTGAATTTTGAATTTTCTTTTATGTATTCAAATTCAAAGGGTACCACTTAATTCACATTTTAGGAAAAAAGTGGGCGCCAATTTTGGAATTATTTTGAATTTTCTTTCATGAAAAGGGGCGCCTCTTTTTATTTCCATTTTTGTATTTACTTGGACACCAAGTCTCTTATCCTATAAAAGAGACCCTCTTGTATGAAAAAAAAAGTATCAAACCTTTTAATCAATTAATACAATCAATCAGTTATTTTGAATCATATTTTTCTTGGTGTTCTTGTGTTCTTGCTCCTGTGCATGCCTGCATCCAAGCCGCCCAACCTTAAACCCTAGCCGCCTTGTTACCATTCATCAGTGGATGCCCCAAACCCTAGCCACCCCTTACACCCTCCAAGCAGCCGCCCAAGAGCCCTAGCCACCGCCTTGCCCCATCCAGGGGACGCCAAAGGACCCTCGGTCACCCCCATCTCCTTCTCCACTTCTTCTTCATCTTTTTACCTTTATTCTAATTTTTTCTTTTCTTATTAGCCCTTGTATGGTGATCTTGCATATCCCTCAGTAGCTATGAATCCAGGATTTAAGGTAATCGTCACCCAGGTCATCGGATACTTGGTCGCAGATCCGTGGGCTCAGGGCTTGATCATCTAAGGCACATCCATCAGACAGAGTGACCCCTTTAGCACTTTGATCTTCCTCTCATACTAGGTACACCCCCTCTAATGTACTAGTAACTTTATTGAAGGAGAGCAAGCCCTACCGGGGCTTCTTAGCCTCGGCGGTCTTTCTTCTTTAATTTTCTATGGAACTATTTTGCGTGCAGAGTTACTGTGAGTTTTCTTGAATCCCTCTTAGGCTATTACTTCGGAAGACTAATCAACTGCAATCATTAATCATATCAAATTTACTTGCATGCGAATTGGTCCTGCATCATATATATTTAAAAAAAATTACATTCCAAGTGCCATATATATTTTAAAAAAAATTACATTCCGAGTGCCTTTGAATAGAAGAAGATGTTCTTTACTTAATTTTTTTATTGAAAGGAAGTGGGTCAAGGAAGGGGACCGGAACACCGGATTCTTTCATCAAGCCACCATGGCTAGGAGGTTCGCCAATTGAATCCAGCAGCTGAGGAAGGAAGATGGCGGCACCATGCTGTTTGACAATGATGAGATTAGCGAGCGGATCTTCCACTATTTCAGATCTAGGTAGAACCTGATTCCAAGGGATGACCCACCTACTAGGGGTTCTTGCCCAGTGGACCGAGTTACTGAACAGGAGAACTTGACTCTTACATGCTCTATCACTTACCTAGAAGTGCGGAATGCACTTTGGTCCCTTGGAGAGGATAAAGCACCCAGTTCGGATGGCTTTCCTTCATTTTTCTTTAGACGGTATTGGTCTATTGTTGGGGTCGATGTTGTCGAGGCAGTTCGGGCGGCTTTTCACTCTGGCATCCCCTGAGGATTGGAAGAAAACCCTAATCACTCTTATCCTTAAATGAATCAATGCCTCCTCTCTTAGCCATTTCAGGTCGATCAGCCTCTGCACCACCATCTACAAAGTCTGTGCAAAGATTTTGGTTCGGCGATTTCAGAAGACGATACCCTGCATTATTAGCCCTGAATAAGGAGCATCATCAGAGGGCGTAGCATAACTGACCATGTCCTCCTTGCACAGGAATTTATGCATGACCTCAGGAGAGCCCCATTTTGGAGGAGTCTTATGGCTATCAAGCTTGTCATAGAGCGTGCTTATGATAGGATGAGCTTGCAGTTCATCAGGTGGACCCTTCTTGAGTTTGGCTTCACTAATATTTGGGTCAGGTGGACCATAGACTATGTGAAGGGGCCTTTCTTTGCCATTTTGGTTAACAGCACTGCGATGGACTATTTTACTTCGGCGATTGGTCTACATCAAGGATGTCCTCTATCTCTCTACTTATTTATTCTATGTGCTGATGCTCTTTCTTGCACTACAAGAAATTCATGAAATAGTGATACCATTTAGCGACGCAAAATTTTATCACAAAATAATGACAAAATTGCGACGCAATTGCAACCCATAAAATCTACGATGCAATTTAGCGACTCATTAAATCAGTCGCTAATTAGTGACGGATTTAGCAACTCCAAAAATTTGTCGCAAAATAGCGACTCATATAGTGATGCATCGTTATGAGTTGCTATTCAATGATGCAATTTCATGCGTCGCTATTTAGCGATGCATAATGCATCGCTGAATAGCGACGCATGATTATGCGTCGCTAAATGCGTCACTGTTTAGCAACGCATCTTCATGCGTCGCTGTGTAGCGATGTCATTATGCGTCGCTGAACAGCGATGTCATTATGCGTAAGCATGTGTCGCTAAATAGGGTTTTAGGGTTCTATGATTCAGGGATTTGGATTTCAAGCTCTGCATGGAAGCTATTTGTTTGTGCTATATATTGCCAATCAGTCAAGGAATCAGTAAAGAAAAAACGACATCCCAACAGCACTATATGAAGCTAGATTCGATGATGCTTTTGAAAGAGAAGCTGCTGATTTAGCTTCTAATGGAGATTTTACTAATAAGAATCATTGTAGAAAGGAAACTATGAACTGGGACAGTTAGGAAGATATGTTATCTTCAATTCAAAAGGATTTCAACCTATGCATGGAAGCTATTTGTGCTATATATCACCAATCAGTTAATGAATCAGTACATGGAAAACAACATCTCAACAGCACTATAGGAAGATATGCTATATCTTCAATTCAAAAGGATTTCAAGCTCTGCATGGAAGCTGTTTGTGCTATATATCGCCAATCAGTAAAGGAATCAGTAAAGGGGAAAATGACATCCCAACAACACTATATCATGCTGGATTCGATGACGCTCCTGAAAGAGAAGATGCTTATTTAGCTTCTAATGGAGATTTTGCTAATAAGAATCATTGTAGAAAACAAATTTGCATCATTAAACAATGACGCGGAGGAAGAGGCTTCTAATGGGAAAGAGATCATACCCAGGTTCAAGGTTCCGATGAGTTGCGCTTCTTGGGAGTCTCCATCGGTCAGGGCGGAAGAGGTTCTCCTATGACCTTCTTCAGTGTGGTCTCTTCATAGCCAGCAGCGCCGACCACGGGAAGGAAGCGGACATGTAACATCATGGTCGTACGTCACCTCGGGGCTCCAATCGAATGAGCGACATAATTAAATTTCTTCATATATTTTGATATATAAAATTATCACTAAATAATATTATATATAATAAACTATAATAATTACTAAATAAAAATAAATTATTATTATAAATTATTAATTTTTAGCGACGCATTCAAAATGCGTCGCTAACCAGCGACGCATTTGACCATGTCGCTAATTTTGATTTAGGGTTCTTGAGTTTTTATGGTTTGAGGGTTTTAGATTCAGGCACAACGTGGCACCGCCGGTGCACACCGTTCAACGGGGCGGACAACCAACCCAGCCCAATGTACAGCTACGGGCATTTTAGGTTCAAGGCTTTCGATGAGTTGCGTTTCTTAGGAGTCTCCATCGGTCGGGGTGGAAGAGGTTCTTCTATGACCTTCTTCAGCGTGGTCTCTTCATAGCCAGCAGCACCGGCCACGGGAAGGAAGCGGACATGTAACATCGTGGCCGTACGTCACCCCGGGGCTCCAGTCGAACAAAAGACATAATTAAATTTCTTCATATATTTCAATATATAAAATTATCACTATATACTATTATATATTAAACTATAATAATTACTAAATGAAAAAAAAATATTATTATAAATTATTAATTTTTAGCGATGCATTCGAAATGCATCGCTAACAAGCGACGCTGTTGATCCAATTATTGATTTTGATAATTAACAAAACTAATTGAGTATAACATTTGAAGTTACTAATGATTTCGGTTTAGTTTTTTAGTTTATAATATGATTTATTAATCAAAATCACAAGAAAAATCAAGTTCTAGTTCGAATCTAATGTCAAGGTAAGATTGTAGACATTAGAGTCGACACATGGAATTACAGAGTCGACTCCGGAAATCAGCACAGACTTAGAGTCGACTCCTGGACTGTTAGAGCCGACTCCAACAGAAAAGATAGAACGATGGTTTTTTTCGGTCATGACTTAGAGTCGACTCCTGGACTGTTAGAGTCGACTCCAGAAGATTTTGTGTCGACCCCAGAAAAGTCAGAGACGACTCCAGATCAAGCGGATTGGGGATTTTCGATTTAGAGCCGATTCTAGAAAAGTTAGAGTCGACTCCAGTTTGTCAGAAACGACTCCAGAACTGTCAGAACGTCTCTAAACTTTATCTTTATCTTTTTAATCCCAACAGCTATTACCCTTGTTGGTTCTAATCCTTCTTACACTTGTTTCTAACGGATAGTTTTTGGCTATTTATGGATTAAGAAGAATCTATAAGAAGAGGTTTTATTGCATCCAAAAAAGAGGAGGACAAGCAAGAAAACAAGAGAAAAATCAGAAAAGTGAAATCCATCAGAAAATCAAAAGAGAAAAGAGGAAAGATTTGAAAGGAAAGATTATACTAATCTCCCAAAAGAAAAGAGAGAGATTTCTAGCATTCCTTGTCCTATTTTGAAGAAATCCCAAAAGAAGAAGCAAGCCTAGCTTTCTAATCTTCAGAGCTTCAAGAGCATTCTAAAGGAAGATCCACTCAAGAGAAGAGAAGAAGCAAGCCACCAAGATCTGCAAATCAGGCTTTGATTCCTATCTCTTTATTGTTGTTCTATTATTGTATATTTGCTCATTGGAGGAGCTTTTAAATTTGTAAAAATGTTATTGTTTGCTGGTCAATCAGAGGATTGATTCCGTTGAGGCTGTTAGCCTTGTGCAAGCTGTTGCTTGTGTTGTAAGGTTGTGCTGGTGAGCCTTGAAAACCAGCTGGGTTCGTTGTGCACCCGGGAAAATAACAAGTTTGAGTTGTGAGCTTGCAAAACAACTCTGCTATAATCAGATTGATTATAGTGTGGACCCAAGAGGTACTTGGAGTGGACGTAGGTGTAGGTACACCGAACCACTATAAAACTTCTTGTGTTTGCCGTGATTGTCTCTTTCTCTTAACTCTCTATTTGCACACTCTGTTTTAATTTGTGAATCTAAGTTTTTATTTCCGCTGGGGGTTATTTTCAAAAGAGTTTAATTTTTGAAAAACCCAATTCACCCCCCCTCTTGGGTTGCTATCTGGACCAACAATTGGTATCAGAGCTAGTGCTCATTTGATTTGATCTAACGATCAAGAGTCAAAGATCCACATGGCAACTCAAGCTGGTTCATCTTTTTCCGAAGGCCAATCTACAAATAGACCACCCTTGTTTAATGGTTTAAACTATGGTTATTGGAAGGCTAGAATGAAAATTTTCATTCAAGCACTTGACTATGATCTATGGAGTATTATAGTCAATGGACCACACACACCCACTGCTAGAGTTAATGGCATGGAGATTCCTAAACCAGAAACGGAATGGGATGAACATGATAAAAAATTGGCACAACTTAATGCCAAAGCAATGAATGTTTTATACTGCTCATTAGATGCAAATGAATTCAATCGTATATCTATTTGCATTTCTGCTAAGAAAATCTGGGATAGACTTGAGGTTACCCATGAGGGAACAAATCAAGTCAAGGAATCCAAGATTAACATGCTAGTTCATAAGTATGAATTGTTTAAAATGGATGCATGTGAATCTATTTCTGATATGTTTACAAGATTTACTGATATAGTTAATGGTTTAAAAAGTCTTGGTAAATCTTATGATAATTCTGATCTTGTGAGAAAGGTTTTGCGTTCCTTGCCTAGGACTTGGGAAGCTAAAGTGACTGCAATACAAGAGGCAAAGGATCTAAGTACCCTACCCCTGGAAGAATTATTGGGATCCTTGATGACTCATGAGCTTCAAATTAAGCAACATGTTGATGATGATGAGTCAAAGAAGAAGAGGACTATGGCTCTTAAGATTTCTGAATATATGGAAGAGCCTCATGAATCTGAAGATGAAAGTGATGATGAGGACATGGCACTCATCACAAGAAATTTAAAAGATTCATGAAGAAGAAGAAGTTTGAAAAGAAAAAGCCCTTTGCAAGAAAAGATGAGGACAAGGGCAAAGAAAAAGAAGTTATTTGTTTTGAATGCAAGAAGCCGGGTCACTTTAAATCTGAATGCCCACAACTAAAGAAAGGCACCCGGAGATTCAAAAAGAAGGCAATGATGGCCACATGGAGTGATTCGGAAAGCTCAAGTTTCGAAAAGAAGTTCGAAGAAAAGAGAAGAGTGAAATGGCCAATCTATGCTTCATGGCGGACAATGATGAGGTAAGTCCGAGTTTTCTTGATGATTTTACTTTCGATGAATTGCATAGTGCTTTTTATGAATTAATGGATGATTTTGCAAACCTAAGTTCAAAGAACAAAGATCTGAAAAATCAAATGCAAAAACTATCCTTAGAAAATGAAAAGCATGTTGTAGAAAAAGAACTTTTGATAAAAGAAAATGAAAGCTTGAAAAATGAAGTTGATAGACTTAAACCTATAGTTGATAAATTTACTTTGAGCTCTATCAAACTTAATATGATTTTGGACAATCAAAAAGCTATTTTTGATAAAGCTGGATTAGGATATAATCCACTTAAAAAGCAAAAATCTTTGAAAAATATTTTTGTACATGCTGAAAAATCATCAAATATTACTTGTTTTAAATGTGGAAACAAAGGACATAAATCTTATATGTGTAAATCTCCACATAATAAAAGAAAGATGATTTGGGTTCCCAAAGGAACAATATTTAATGCATCTAACCATGAAGGACCCAAGAAGGCTTGGGTACCTAAAATTAAGACATGAATATTTTGCAGGAGTGTCTTGCAGCCATCAGACTGAAAAGAAAATGGTACCTGGATAGTGGTTGCTCAAGACACATGACGGGTGACAAAGATCAATTCATCACCCTTGAATCAAAAGAGGTGGAGTAGTTACTTTTGGTGATAATGGTCAAGGCCATATCATGGGTATTGGTAAGATTCAAATTACTCCATCTACTCATATTGATAATGTTTTATATGTTGATGGACTTAAACATAATTTGATAAGTATTAGCCAACTGTGTGATAAAGGTTTCAAAGTTTCCTTTGAAGCTTCTGTTTGCACTGTTACTAATCCCATTGATAATAGCATTATTCTTGTTGGTAAACGTTATGGCAATGTGTACTTAATTGATTTGAGTAATTTATCTCCAAGTAATCATTGCTTAGTTGCTAATAATGCTAAGATGAATGAGATTGGTTGGCTATGGCACGTAGATTAGGTCATGCAAGCACACACCTAATTTCTAAACTATTGAAAATGGATTTAGTTAAAGGTATTCCTAGCTTAAATTTTGAAAATAATCGAATATGATGCATGTCAATTTGGAAAACAAACAAGAACTTCTTTCAAATCTAAGAATGTTGTTTCAACTACTAGGCCACTAGAGCTACTACACATGGACCTTTTTGGACCTACTAGAACCACAAGTCTAGGAGGAAAGAAATATGGTCTAGTGATAGTAGATGATTACTCTAGATTCACTTGGGTAATGTTTTTGGCTCACAAAGATGAGACTTTCTCAATATTCCTGAAAATTGTTAAGAAAGTCACAAATGAGAAAAACACCATAGTGTCTATTAGAAGTGATCATGGAACTGAATTTGAAAATCACTTATTTGAAAAATTCTGTTTTGAAAAAGGCATACATCATAACTTTTCAGCACCTAGGACACCACAACAAAATGGAGTTGTAGAAAGAAAGAATAGGACTTTAGAAGACATGGCCCGTACCATGCTATGTGAAAGCCAACTTCCAAAATATTTTTGGGCGGAAGCTATAAACACAGCATGTTACATCCTAAATAGAGCCCTGATTAGACCTATCCTTAAGAAACTCCCTATGAACTATGGCATAATAGGAAACCAAATTTAGGTTATTTTCATGCATTTGGTTGTAAATGCTTTATTCATAACAATGGTAAGGACAATCTTGGGAAGTTTGATGCAAAGTCTGATGAAGGTATTTCCTAGGATATTCTACATCTAGCAAGGCATATAGAGTATTTAATAAGAAGAAGCTTAGTTGTAGAAGAATCCATTCATATAGTGTTTGATGAGTCTTTAGCATCAAGTTCAGATAAAATTGATGATGAGGAAGATACATCTTTGATTGAAAGAGGTATTGAAAAATTAAATGTATCTTCAGATCAAGAACCTGAAGCTAAGGATGATGACTCACCTAAGGATGATGGTATTGATACTGCTCATAATGATAAAGATCTACCTAGAGATTGGAGATATGCTTATGGTCATCCTAAGGACCTAATCATAGGTGATCCATCTCAAGGTGTAAGGACTAGATCATCAATGAGAAATCAATAATCATCTTGCATTTGTATCTCATATAGAACCTAAAACTATAGAGGAAGCTGAGAAAGATAGTTATTGGATGTTAGCAATGCAGGAAGAGTTAAACCAATTCACTAGGAACCAAGTTTGGACCCTAGTAGAAGACCTAAAAACACCCTATAATAGGATCTAAATGGGTTTTTAGAAATAAATTGGATGGCTTGGTAATTAGAAATAAGGCTAGATTAGTTGCAAAGGGATATAATCAGGAAGAAGGTATAGATTTTGATGAAACCTTTGCACCTGTTGCTAGATTAGAAGCCATTAGGCTACTACTTGCATTTGCATGTCATATGAATTTCAACTTATTTCAAATGGATGTTAAAAGTGCATTTTTAAATGGTTTTATAAATGAGGAAGTTTATGTTGAACAACCTCCTGGTTTTGAAGATCATGAATTTCCAAACCACGTCTTCAAACTACACAAAGCACTTTATGGTTTAAAGCAAGCACCTAGAGCTTGGTATGATAGATTAAGTAAATTTTTAATTGAAAATGATTTTTCTAGAGGAAATGTTGATAAAACTTTGTTTTTAAAAAGAAAAGAAAAGGATTTATTAATTGTTCAAATTTATGTTGATGACATTATATTTGGTGCTACTAACAATCTCCTTTGTCAAGAATTTGCTAAGTTAATGCAGGGAGAATTCGAGATGAGCATGATGGGAGAACTCAACTTCTTCCTTGGACTTCAAATCAAACAAGAGAAAGCGGGATTTTCATCAACCAAACAAAGTACACAAAGGAAATACTCAAGAAGTTTGGTATGGAATCTGCTAAACCTCTTGGTACGCCAATGAGTCCCTCATGCAAGCTGGACAAGGATGAAGAAGGTAAGAAAGTAGATCAGAAGCATTACGAGGTATGATCGGATCACTTCTTTACTAACTGCAAGTAGGCCAGATATTATGTTTTCTGTTTGCTATGTGCAAGATATCAATCTAATCCTAAGGAATCACATTTATTTGCTGTTAAAAGAATCTTTAGATACTTAAATGGAACTAAAAATGTAGGATTATGGTATTCTAGAGACTCAACCTTAAAATTGATTGCTTATTCTGATTCTGACTATGCTGGTTGTAAATTAGATAGAAAGAGTACAAGTGGGCATGCCAACTTTTAGGAAGTAACTTAATCTCTTGGTTTAGCAAGAAGCAAAATTCGGTTGCATTATCCACTGCTGAGGCAGAGTATGTTGCAGCTGGAAGTTGCTGTGCTCAAATCCTTTGGATTAAGCGACAACTTGAAGATTATGGTATCACACTTGATAAAATTCCTATTAGATGTGATAATACTAGTGCCATCAATCTAACTAAGAATCCAATTCAACATTCAAGAACTAAACACATAGAAATTAGACATCACTTTATTAGAGAACATGTAACCAACAATGATGTTTGTCTTGAATATGTTAATACTAATGATCAATTAGCTGATATTTTTAAACCTTTGAGTGAGGAAAGATTTTGTTATCTTAGAGGAGAATTAGGAGTTTGTGATCCTTTAGAATGATTTTCTGAAACTCTTAAGGACAACAACTATCTAGACTTCATCAATTTCTTGAAAATCCTCTATGTCAATAAGGAAATTTATCTAGAAATTTGATTCATTGTTTCCCCAATTATTAAGGAACACTTATCTAGAGTTTGATGATTAATTTGATCAGTTTCAGATCCTTGAAATTCAAATTTTTCACTGAAACTATTGTGGAGTCGACACCTGCAGTTTGTGGAGTCGACACCTTCTATTTTGATGTTCTGTCTGGGCAATTAGAGCCGACTCTGGCTTCTACAGAGCCGACTCTAATTCGGGCGCTGACAGATTTTCTGGTTCGGAGCCGACACCTCGCTTTGCGGAGTCGACTCTAAGTGGAACTAGGTCAAAATAAAAAGGCGGAGTCGACACCCAAACGATTCCTATCGTCTCCTAATCCTCTTCTAAGCCGTTCCAAACCGATTCCAACCCCTCCAAACCCTCAAATCCCTTGATTACTCATTCCAATCAAATCCTATGGCTCCTAAAAGGCGTGCTATCATTGGTGGTTCGACCGTTCCCACGAAGCGTCGCACGATTCGAGGCAACGCCATCTTCATCATCTTCTGCCACTCAAGATGCCTTCTCCACCTCACCATCTTCTCCTCACATCGACCAATTAGCGGGTAAGGCCATTACAACCGGAAGAAAAGTTGATTTCAATTTCTTTGCTTCGGAGGGCTTTCGCTATTGGGCGTTATTGAAAGAAATGGGATGGGAGAAAGTTGTTCTTTGGATGTTCCTACTACCCTGCCCTTGTGAGAGAATTCTACAATGATTTATGTAGAGGAGAGGGAGGTTTAGTGAGTTTTGTAAGAGGAACAAAGTGTATCACGCCGAGATCTTGGAAATTTATTGGAGATGCCTACTGTTGGATAGTTGAGTATCAACATGATGATAGAGGAGGTGCCCTATCTAGGATGTTAGGGAGAGAAGTATCTGAGTTTGAGGAAATCTTGGCAAATCAACTAAATTTGGAACTCAGATTACTTCACAATATCTGTGGAAGAATTTATTTCCTAAAATTGGAAGGTTTGAGTATGTCTCGGAGCGAGACATCTTGTTGATGGACTGTATCATTACTGGAGGCCTGTAAATTAGCTGGAATGATGATAGGCTATATGGCAGAGGCAGCTACCAAGAAGAGATCTACATTGCCATATGGTATGATTCTGACTTTGGTATTCAGAAGCCAAGGTGTGCTAATAATGGACAATGAGCCACTAAGAAAATTAAGATATACAGATTACTACAGTGTCTCTACAATTCACCGCATGGGCTTCAGAAAAGAAATGGTAATTGGATAAAAGGAGGACAGAGGCCAGAGCAGAGGAGGTTAGAGTTGAGGAGGCTAGAGCAGAGGACATCCCTGGACCATCTACCATGTCCCTGACCCATCCACCTTCTGCTGGACCTTCTGAGGCTGGACCGAGCACTATCTTCACCTCCACATCAGTCAGCACTTGTATCTGAAGATTTTCAGAGGAGCAGCTTAGTCAGCTCAGAGCTTACTGCTGAGTATGACATCAGAGGAAATGAGATTTGTCAATGAGAGATGACATCAGCAGTTAAGGAGGAGATCAATTGACTGACTTGATTTCTTTTCCATTAGCCGTCCGAGATCCCTTGTCACTGAGCTTCAAAAGATTTTTGAAAGGCTGGAAGGGATTGCAGATGGATCTAGAGCTTATCTTAGATGCTACTGGTCAATTGAAGAAAGATATTGACCTTGTTGTTGCTCAAATTGAAGCTTGTCTTGAAAAATTTAAGAAACACAAAAGGATGAGATTATGGAAATGATTGGCATTGAAGAAAATTGTTACAAGCATGTTTGATTTTGATACCCTGTATCCTTATCCTAATTTTTCATAGTTTGTATCTTAGGATTTCTAGTTTTCTTACTTTGTTAGCTTGTATCTAGGATTTTCTGAATATATAGTACTTTACTGAGAATGTATTTTGATAGACACATGTAATGAATCTTGAATGAAATACAATTATCTTTTATTGCAAATTGTCTATGACGAGCAATTACAATGAATGAAGTTTATCAGCAATAAGGTGAGTTTAAAAATAATATGTAGTTATCAGAGCGAGGTTGTTGGTTCATTCAACCATAGAGAGAATGAAGAATATAAATTTGTAAGATTTCAATATGTTTTTAATCAATTGGCATATCTCAAAAAGGGGGAGAGAAATCATAAATTCTAATCAATTGATCATATTTCAGTTTATTACATGTACCTTGCATAGGGGGAGTTATTTAATGCAGGGGGAGCTTAACAATTTTCTATGTTAAATAGTGTCAAATCATCTTAATTGCTGTTTATAATAGAACTCAAGTATGTTTTTTAAAGTTCATTTTGAAACTTGACATCAAATTCTCTATTAGGAAGTTTTAAAGCTTTAACAATGTCTATAACCCTTAATTCAAATGAATTTTAATGCATATACTCAAAGTTTTTATCATCAAAAAGGGGAAGATTGTTGACCCAATTATTGATTTTGATGATTAACACAACTAATTGAGTATAACATTTGAAGTTACTAATTGTTGATGCCGGATCACCAGATTTTTTGTTTAGGGTTTTCAGGATCTCTTTTTTCGAAGGAAGAAAACCGCCCCCTTCCCCTTCTCCTTCCTCTCTTTTATCCTTTTTTTTCTTGTACGTGTTATTATTATTATTTTCTTTTGTTGTTTTAATTTTGGAGGTCCACGTGTAGGATAAGCGTTCATCTTGCATTACGTGGTCATTCAGTGATAATACTTAATAAGGATATTGAGAAACTTGCTCACGAAGACATCCTTTTTCATGATGATCTTGATTATCCCAAAGGAATGTCAGGGATAGTGGAGATGTCAGAGTGAGGGAAAAGGGATCTGGCTCTAAAATAGAGGTTCAATGTCTCCTTTTGGTGTTTGTCTTATGCGAACCATTTAAGGCGTGATGATGTTTAGCATTTCTCGATTTCTGTTCTGAATATGATGGCTTATCTCGTTTAATGGTTCTGACGTGGGGATTATTCTTAAACCGGGGGATCGCCTGAGGCTGGGGGCCGCCTAGAACCGAAGGCCGCCTAGACTCTGGAGGCCACCCAAGACTGGGGGCCGCCTAGGACCGGAGGCCGCCTAGACTTTAGAGGCCACCCAAGACTGGGGGCCGCCTGCCCAAGACTGGGGGCCGCCCGGGACTGGGGGCCGTCTAGACTCTAGGGGCCGCCTAGGACCGGAGGCCGCCTAGACTCTGGAAGCCGCCCAAGACTGGGGGCCACCCAGGACTGGGGACCGTCCGGACTCTAGGGGCCGCCTAGGACCGGAGGCCGCCTAGACTCTGGAGGCCGCCCAAGACTGGGGGCTGCCTGCCCAAGATTGGGGGCCGCCCAGGACGGGGGCCGTCCAGACTCTGGGGCCGCCTAGGACCGGAGGCCGCCTAGACTCTGGAGGCCGCCCAAGACTGGGGGCCGCCCAGGACTGGGGGCCGTCCGGACTCTGGGGGCCGCCTAGGACCGGAGGCCACCTAGACTCTGGAGGCCGCCCAGGACTGGGGGCCGCCCAGGACTGGGGGCCGTCCGGACTCTAGGGGCCGCCTAGGACCGGAGGCCGCCTAGACTCTGGAGGCCGCCCAAGACTGGGGGCCGCCCAGGACTGGGGGCCGTCCAGACTCTAGGGGCCGCCTAGGACCGGAGGCCGCCTAGACTCTGGAGGCCCCAAGACTGGGGGCCGCCCAGGACTGGGGGCCGTCCAGACTCTAGGGGCCGCCTAGGACCGGAGGCCGCCTAGACTCTGGAGGCCCCCAAGACTGGGGGCCGCCCAGGACTGGGGGCCGCCCAGGATTGGGGGCCGTCCAAGCTGCCTTTTATTTATTTAGTTTAACTATTTTGCTCATTATCCATATCATATGCCCCCTCGCCCATCTTCCTTGTATACGTGTGTGGCACGCACATGCAAGGGAGAAGGGCGGAAAAATTTGAATTTCGAAAGTTCAGTACGTGATAAGTGACACTTTGAAAAAAGGGAAAAAGGAGGGGAGGCGCGCATCTCTAAGAGGATGGCGTCTTTTCACTTGTCCGGCTATACTGACGGACCATCATGTATCCTTGCGGTGCCCGAAGCGTCATGTCTGGCATCCATATATAAAAAAAGATCATCCCTTTCCTTTAGTTTTCGATTTTGTGTATCTTCCTCCGTTTTTTATCTTCTCAAGCCCAGGTTAGTTGGCTTTTTCTTCTTCTTCCTCTTCCTTTTTCTTTATGGATCCTTCCGTAGATAGAAAAGGTAAGGGTCCCATGAAAGAGCCCTCCCGAGAGGAGATTCTTCGAGCACGTCGACAGGCCTTGGGAGGGGTAATCATCTGCGGGGACCAACCCGCTGCCCAATCCATTCAACCCGTGTCTAGGTCATTACCTCAGTCTCTTAGGGTTCCTTGCTCGTCCGCCGGTCATGAGGTAGAGCCTCCTGCGGTTGTCTCTAAACTGCTGGACCGGCGGACGTTGCTTCCGTCATGTCTTCACAGGACCTTAGAAATCTTAGGGCTCAATTTGGAGTTCCTAATGACATTCAGCTTTCTGTCCCTCTTCCAGAGGATAGGGTCAGTCGAGGGCAACCAGGTAAGATCGCTCTATACGAAGAGTTTTTTAAGAGTGGTCTACGATTGCCGTTTCACTCTTTTTTTATAAATTTGTTAAACCGATACCACCTTATCCCGGCACAGCTCACTCCCAATTCTATCCGTATCGTATTTTCATTTTTAGTTCTCTGCTCTTTTCATGGAGCCTCTGCTAGACTTTCCTTGTTTAGGTCCCTGTATAGAATCCGAAACCCAGTTAGGGATGGGTGGTGGAGTTTTGCCTCAAGACCTAAAAGGGTTCTAAAACTCAACCTCCCATCTAAGATCAAAGGGTGGAAGTCTCGGTTTTTTTATGCGCATTTGGAGGGGTTAGATGTGGATTGGGGTATTCCAGATACTAGCTCAAACCAGAACGCGAGTATTGAAGAAAGAGACCGCGAGTTATTTAATACTTTAATTTCTACAATTATTCCCCCTAGTAGGGAGTTGCTATCGGAGGATAATCTCCGGGAGGCTGCGTTCGTGCCGGTGTCGCTGGCTGCAGCGCCCGGTGAGCTTCGAAGAATTTATCTTTTCCTTTTTCTTTTTCCTTTTTTAGCTAACCCTATGTTCGTCATTTTGTAGCAATGAAGTTCTCTCGAGATTTCTTGGTATCAAAGCTTCGAAAGAGGGAGAGAAGTGAGCATGATGCACCAGCGGGGGGCGAACCTAAAAGATCCCGTCAGTTAGGATCGGACAGTCAGGTCCAACCTCCAGCGGTTATCCCTGAGGCGACCTTAGTAGAAGATAGTGAAGGGGAAATGAGTCCTCCGACGGGGGTCCCTATAGGAGACCCCGTCGAGAGGGAGCCTCCAGAGACCATTCCATCTCCCTCCCAGAGCGTTGGGGAGTCTACAAGGGATGTAGAAGCAGCTAAAGCTGACTTGCCAGGTCCTTCGTTATCGACGGAAGTGGATGTTCCTGTTCCCGCCTCACAGGTACTTTAAGGACTCCGCCCTCAGCTCCCCAACCACCTAGCGAGAATGTTGGGTACAAGAGTTGTCTATCAGAGACAATCCTTAAACTCGCGATCTTGCCCAGATTTCAAGACAAACTGAGGAAGGCAACACAGGCAGAGCATTCGACACTATGTTCACCGCTGCACTGCAGGTAAAGTCCGATTTTTGTTCCCTTTCTGATCATTAAACTTGGATACTGACTGAGTATGTTTTGCAGACGGCTAATGGTCTCTTCGTGCTACGCGAAGATTTAGACAGGGCCAAGTCTCGGAATGCTAGCCTAGATAAAGAGTTGGTGGATACAAGGGCCCGAGAATCAAAAGCATTGCATGACCTTCGGGTCATGCGGGAAGATTATCGGACTTGGAGAGGGAGGGCAGAAAAGGAACTGCAGAGTTTAGATGCCCAGCTGTGTGAGGTCCGGGCGAAGGTTGCTGCCAACGGAAGAAAAGTTAAAAGAAACTTCCCTCAGGCTGGAACACACGGAGAATCGAGCAGATAGCGCGGAGGCCACCGCTCGTGATGCCATGGAGAAACTGGTTTTAGCCGAGAAGGACACCAAAAATGCTCTCGATAAAGTTGCAGCAGCAATGGTGGAGGCTCAGAAGAAGATGGCTACGATCGAGACCGAAGCTCGGGAAAAGATAGCTGTGGCTGAGGCCAAAGCTCAGGAAAAAGTGGCCATAGCTGAAGCTAAAGCCAGGGACGCTATCAAGGAATACAAGGGCTCCCCAGATTTTGAAGCGGAGTTCCAGGAAGCTGCCCTAGATGCTTTCGTTGAAGGCTTTGAGAAATGCAAGCGGATATTGGCCCGACAGTTCGGCTTAAAGGACCTCGAACGTTTTCGACCCGTGGATGACGAAGGAGTTTCCGATATGGAGGTCGAAGACGTGGTGAGTGGAGCAGTGGCGACTAGACTCTTGCTGTAGAAAAGCCTCTTGCCGAGGAGCCGGCTGTCAATCCTGATGCAGAGAAAGAGCATTCAAAGAACTGATCAAGGGTGTTGAGCTTTATTTTGATTTTAATTTTAGATTCGGTCCCATTTAAGGACCTTTTTGTTGTGAAAATCTATCTGCTGACAAGATTTCGCAAGGTTTCGCAGCAGATTAACTTTAAATGAATGAATGTTACTCTTTATTGATTTAGTATTATTTAATATTTCCTCTGCTTAATTCTTGGCTCCTATTTGCGGATTAGGACAATGGTGCTACTTGGTTTAGATGGCTCGCCAGTACTCAATTATCCTCGAAGTACAACTCAAAGCTATCCTAACCAAGGATTTATACTTTCTTAGGAATGAGTTATACTTGGACCGTAGGGCCATCGAGCCGTCCAGACTCTAGGGGCTGCCTAGGATCGGAGGCCGCCTAGACTCTGGAGGCCGCCCAAGACTGGGGGCCGTCTATCTCAGTTCGAGGCCGCTTGAGTCAAGGACTTGAACCTCCTCAGGGGTGAGTTACACCGGCCTGGGGGTGTCCTTTGGACCGTAGGGCCGTCGAGCCGTCCATCTCAGTTCGAGGCCGCTTGAGTCAAGGACTTGAACCTCCTCAGGGTGAGTTACACCGGCCTGGGGGTGTCCTTTGGACCGTAGGGCCGTCGAGCCGTCCATCTCAGTTCGAGGCCGCTTGAGTCAAGGACTTGAACCTCCTCAGGGGTGAGTTACACCGGCCTGGGGGTGTCCTTTGGACCGTAGGGCCGTCGAGCCATCCATCTCAGTTCGAGGCCGCTTGAGTCAAGGACTTGAACCTCCTCAGGGGTGAGTTACACCGGCCTGGGGGTGTCCTTTGGACCGTAGGGCCGTCGAGCCGTCCATCTCAGTTCGAGGCCGCTTGAGTCAAGGACTTGAACCTCCTCAGGGGTGAGTTACACCGGCCTGGGGGTGTCCTTTGGACCGTAGGGCCGTCGAGCCGTCCATCTAGTTCGAGGCCGCTTGAGTCAAGGACTTGAACCTCCTCAGGGGTGAGTTACACCGGCCTGGGGGTGTCCTTTGGACCGTAGGGCCGTCGAGCCGTCCATCTCAGTTCGAGGCCGCTTGAGTCAAGGACTTGAACCTCCTCAGGGGTGAGTTACACCGGCCTGGGGGTGTCCTTTGGACCGTAGGGCCGTCGCAAAGAATTATCTGAAAATCCGCATTCAAATGCATAGGATCATCTAATATTTGAATAAAAACATTACATCACTGGTAATACGGCCGAGGTTGTCTGCATTCCATGTTCGAGGGATTAGCTGTCCGCTTAAGTCTTCAAGCCGGTAGGCTCCACGGTGAAGGACTTCTCCTACCCGATAGGGCCCTTCCCAGTTTGGAGACAATTTGCCCCCTTCCGCTGGTTTGGATACCGAAGCTTTTCTCAGAACTAAATCTCCTTGACGGAAACTCTTCGAGCGGACGCGGGAATTATAGTACCTCGCCACTTGTTGCTGGTATGCCGCCATTTTAATTCGAGCCCGATCTCTTGCTTCGTCGATGAGGTCAAGATTGGCCCTCAGATTAGGAAGGTTGTCCGCTTCGTTGTAAGTTTCCACTCGGCTACTTGGTAGGCCAATTTCCACGGGAATAACGGCTTCGGAACCAAAGACCAAATTGAAGGGTGTTTCTCCCGTCGGTGTTCTGGGAGTTGTGTGATACGCCCAAAGTACATTCGGGAGCTCTTCTACCCACCTTCCTTTGGACGTATCTAATCTGGTCCTTAACCCCCGCAATATCATGCGATTTGTAACTTCAGCTTCTCCGTTAGATTGTGGATGGCCGACGGAGGTGAATCGTTGCACGATACCGAGATCAGTACAGAAAGTCCGAAAGGCGTTGTTGTCAAACTGTCGGCCATTGTCAGTGATAAGGGTGTGCGGAATGCCGTATCGACAAATAATGGCTTTCCAGAAAAAGGTTTTGACCTTGGCCTCAGTGATTTTGGCAAGTGCTTCAGCTTCGACCCATTTAGTAAAATAATCAATGGCCACTAGTAGAAATTTGCGCTGTCCTGTCGCAGGGGGGAAAGGGCCGAGGATATCCATACCCCACTGAGCGAAGGGCCAGGGAGAAGAAAGAGAATTTAGCTGAGAAGACGGTTGCCGTTGAATGTTGGCGTACCGTTGGCATGAATCACATCTTTTTACTAATTCTGTTGCATCCTCTTGCATGGTGAGCCAGTAGTATCCTTGTCGGAGAGCCTTGCGTGCTAAAGATCGCCCTCCAGAATGATTCCCACAGATGCCTTCATGAATTTCCCTAAGGACATAATCTGCATCTACCGAACTAACACATTTGAGGAGGGGCTGAGAGAAGGATTTTTTATAAAGTTGGCCTTCTAGTAGCACAAATTTGGAAGCCCTCCGTTTAAGCAGCTTAGCTTCTTCACGATCAACTGGAAGAACGCCGTCTTTTAGATACCGGATATAAGATTCCATCCAGGCTTCTTTTTGGATAATGGGCAGAGCTTCTTCAGTAGCTTCGATGCTAGGTGTCTCCAGATACTCGATGTAGGTCTTACCCATAGCACTATCCATCGAGGTAGCTAGTCGGGCTAACATGTCGGCCCTAGCATTTTCACCTCTGGGTATATAACTAATAGCAAAGTGATCCAATAAGGGAATTAATGATCTAACTTTATTCAGATATTGAAACATGATAGGGTCACGAGCCTCATACTCTCCTGATACTTGGGCGGAAATGAGCTGTGAGTCGGTGAAGACTCGAAGACTTCTGATTCCCATTCCATGTGCTAGTTTGATTCCGGTCAGCAAAGCCTCATATTCAGCTTGATTATTGGTGGCTTCAAAGAGGAAACGAAGAGCATATTCTAGTACCGTGCCCTCCGGGCTAGCGAGAATGAGCCCAGCTCCGCTACCTTGTGAATTAGAGGCTCCATCAACATGGAGGACCCATGCTTCATGATCCGTCTTCTCATTATCTGACAGAATTCGGGGAAGTTCTTCTTGAGGCTGTTCAGACCAGGTGCATTCTACTAGAAAATCAGCCAAAACCTGAGATTTCAAAGATGCTCTAGGTTGAAATGATAAGTCGAATTCTGCTAACTTGATCGCCCATTTGGCTAACCGGCCAGAAGTGTCTGGTCGTGATAAAATAGCTCTGAGAGGTTGATCAGTGAGAACGACTATGGGATGGGCTTGGAAGTAGGGTCTGAGTCGGCGAGCAGAAACAAATAAAGCGAAGATGACCTTCTCCGTTTTGGAATACCTTTCTTCTGCACCGTGAAGCACCTTGCTGGTATAATATATAGGTCGTTGAACGGCGTGATCGCCGATACGCACCAGGACAGAACTAACGGCCTCCGAAGAAGCCGCAAGATATAGAAAGAGCTTTTCCCCTTGCTCCGGTTTGGATAACAGGGGAGGTGTGGACAAGAACTCCTTAAGCTCTTCAAAAGCTTGTTGACAGTCTTCTGTCCACTCGAAGTCATCTGCCTTACGTAAGACTTTAAAGAAAGGTAAACATCTCTCGGCTGATCTGGATAAGAATCGGCTTAACGCTGCTATCTTTCCAGTGAGTTGTTGTACTTCTTTCTTACACATAGGCCGTCTCATATTGAGGATGGCTTGAATTTTCTCTGGGTTTGCCTCAATCCCTCGCCGTGTGACTAAGAAACCCAAGAATTTTCCTGCAGTGACTCCAAATGCACATTTGCGTGGGTTGAGTTTTATTCTATGGAGTCGGAGGTTGTGGAAAGTTTCCCGCAAATCAGCGACATGGCCAGTGATGTGGGTGCTTTTTGTCAGCATATCATCTACATATACCTCCATGTTGCGACCGAGCTGATCCTTGAAGACTTTGTTCATCAGCCTTTGATATGTAGCTCCTGCATTCTTCAACCCGAAGGGCATTACCTTGTAACAATAAATACCTTTCTCGGTGATGAAAGAAGTATGCTCTTCATCTGAGAGGTCTAATTTTATCTGATTGTACCCTGAGAAAGCATCCATGAAACTAAGAAGTTCATAGCCAGCAGTTGAATCTACTAACTGGTCGATCCGGGGAGCGGAAAACTGTCTTTAGGACAAGCTTTGTTCAGATCAGTGTAATCAATGCATATTCTCCATCCTCCGCTGGCTTTCCGGACCATAACTACATTGGCCAACCAATCGGGATATCGGGCTTCTCGGATATGACCGGCCATAAGCAATTTGTCCACCTCTTCGTCAATAGCCCTCTGCCGCTCAGGAGCAAAGCTTCGTTTCTTCTGGCGAACAGGACGGCAGTTCGGGTTAATATTGAGCTGATGAGTAATCACCTCTGGAGGGATCCCGATCATATCCGTTACCTTCCAAGCGAAGACATCTGCATTCATTGATAAGAAAGCTAGGAGCTGGTCCCGGACCTCAGGGGAGAGGAGTTCACCAATATGCACGATCTTAGTGTGATCATCCCCCAGGGGATAAGGTATTAGAAGTTCCGCCGGTTCTCCTCTCCGCTCAACTTCTCTGGGGTCAAACGACTCGGCGACTGGAGGAATGTTGGCCATTTGAGGACTAGGAGCTAGATGATAGCAGGGTCTGACCGAATTCACCTCTCCGTGCATTACACCGATTCCTTGCTTGGCGGGGAACTGCACCAATAAGCGTTTAGTAGATATGACTGCATCTAACATGTTCAAGCCCGGGCGGCCGAGAATGGCGTTGTAAGCCAGAGGGACCCGAACCACCAGAAAATCCAGCATGACCGTGCTTTGACACGGCGGCGATCCCGCTGTAGCTGGCAACGTAACCTCGCCCTCCACTCGGATGGAATCTCCGGTGAAGCCAACTAGAGGAGCGGCTACGGGCCGAAGAGAATCCAGAGAAAGATTCATCCGAAGAAATGCATCATAAGTAAGTACATTAGCGGAGCTCCCACTATCGATTAAGATTCTTTTTACAGGATGCCTAGCAATCGTCATTGAGACGACGACGCTATCATCTTTTACAATATTATTGCCCGCTATATCTCCCCCAGAAGGGATTACATCATCTAACCCCTCACCCCCTCTCAATCTCTTAGAAGATGAAACTTCTCCGCGAGAAATCATACCTACCATCCTCTCCGTTGGGGGATTATCGATGCTGGCCTGAACGGGAGGAGGCCCCATCAAAGCTGGTACAGGAGGAGCTTCTTTCTTCTGGATGTATTGCCCAAGGTATCCTTTCTGAATTAGCTCTTCAATGGCCTGCTTCAAGTTCCGACATTCTTCAGTGTCATGGCCATAATCCCTATGGAAACGGCAATAGCGGCTTCTATCGCGGGCAGTGCCCTTCTTCAATGGAGGCGGACGCCGTAAATAGGGCTCGTTTTCGATTTCCATAAGGATATGAGTTCGAGGTGCTAAGAGGGGTGTAAGATGGTCCTCCCTGGGAGCTTGATTCTTGCGGCGATCAGTTGGTCGGCGCAAAGGTTCTGGCTTCTTGGAAGGAGGTTCGTCCAACTCCGGTCGAGTAGATCTCTTGCTAGTTCTTCCTTGTGTACCTCTCCTGGATGAGTCAGCTTCGTCGGCGCGGATGTACTTCTGCGCTCGACTTAGGAGATCAGCATAAGAAGAAGGAGGTCTTTTGTCTAAAGAGTAAGTAAAACGAGAGGGTCGGAGCCCCCGTTTTAGAGCCAAAGTGGCTATAGCATCTTCAAGATGATAGACTTCTAGGGCCGCTACTTTGAAGCGGGTTATAAAATCTTTTAAAGATTCTCCCTCCTGCTGCTGCACGGAGAATAAACTGTCTGCTACTCGCGGAATTTTTCGACAAGCGTCGAAATGAGCCAGAAAAGATCTCTCCAATTGCCGAAAAGAGTCAATACTGCGTGAGGGCAGACGAGAATACCAGACCCGGGCCGCCTTTCGAAGGGTGGCCGGAAAGGCCACACATAAAAGAGCATCCGGCGCCCCCTGGACTTGCATGATGGCCTTATAGCTCTCCAAATGATCTAGGGGATCGGTGGTGCCATCATAAGGGTCCAGCTGAGGAAATCGGAACCTCCTTGGAATGGGTTCCTCCATAATCCGTCGAGTGAGAGGGGGGCGAGTATCATAGTCCGACCCCGGCTGATTATTGATTCTTTGACTGAGCTCCTCTAACCTGCGATCTTGCTCTTCCAGACGCTTTTGCATTCTGTCAGCTATACGTCCTCCTGTTGGTTCAGGAGAACTGGAAGGAGACTGGCGGCGCCACCGACGATGATCCGCATATGGCTCCTTCCCCCGTCGTCGCCCAGCAGGTGGGCTGCTAGGGGAACAGGAGACAGAACGTGAACCATCCTCAGAGCCTTCAGAGCATCGCCTTCCAAGAGAATAAGAGTGAAGAGGCTTTGCCGGAGGAGATCTTCTTCGAGCCGATTGTCGGCTAACAGGAGTAGCTGACCTAGGTAATAGAGGTGGCTCAGGCCGCAGGTGGGCTCCTCGAGAGTGATGCTCTTGCATCTGTCGAACTATCCCGACGAGAGTTTGAACTTGTTGGGTGAGGACCGATAATGGATCCTGAGGAATAGCCGGAACCGGTGACGGTGGGGAAAGAACCGGAGAGCTTGGTTTCGCCGGCTGAGAAGGGCTAAGGGCTGCGAAATCATGGTTAGGAGGCGAAAGATGCCCCCCAGACCAATCAACGGGGTCTTCTTCCAGAGATCTGGAACTCATGTTCGTGGAATCGTAGAACAGGTATGCCTCACCGCTCCGACGATGTCCCCCTTCCTGGCGCGCCAATCTGTTGATGCCGGATCACCAGATTTTTTGTTTAGGGTTTTCAGGATCTCTTTTTTGAAGGAAGAAAACCGCCCCCTTCCCCTTCTCCTTCCTCCTTTTATCCTTTTTTTTCTTGTACGTGTTATTATTATTATTTTCTTTTGTTGTTTTAATTTTGGAGGTCCACGTGTAGGATAAGTGTTCATCTTGCATTACGTGGTCATTCAGTGATAATACTTAATAAGGATATTGAGAAACTTGCTCACGAAGACATCCTTTTTCATGATGATCTTGATTATCCCAAGGAATGTCAGGGATAGTGGAGACGTCAGAGTGAGGGAAAAGGGATCTGGCTCTAAAATAGAGGTTCAATGTCTCCTTTTGGTGTTTGTCTTATGCGAACCATTTAAGGCGTGATGATGTTTAGCATTTCTCGATTTCTGTTCCGAATATGACGGCTTATCTCGTTTAATGGTTCTGACGTGGGGATTATTCTTAAACCGGGGGATCGCCTGAGGCTGGGGGCCGCCTAGAACCGGAGGCCGCCTAGACTCTGGAGGCCACCCAAGACTGGGGGCCGCCTAGGACCGGAGGCCGCCTAGACTCTGGAGGCCACCCAAGACTGGGGGCCGCCTGCCCAAGACTGGGGGCCGCCCGAGACTGGGGGCCATCCAGACTCTAGGGGCCGCCTAGGACCGGAGGCCGCCTAGACTCTGGAGCCGCCCAAGACTGGGGGCCGCCCAGGACTGGGGACCGTCCGGACTCTAGGGGCCGCCTAGGACCGGAGGCCGCCTAGACTCTGGAGGCCACCCAAGACTGGGGGCCGCCTGCCCAAGACTAGGGGCCGCCCAGGACTGGGGGCCGTCCAGACTCTGGGGGCCGCCTAGGACCGGAGGCCGCCTAGACTCTGGAGGCCGCCCAAGACTGGGGGCCGCCCAGGACTGGGGCCGCCCAGGACTGGGGGCCGTCCGGACTCTGGGGCCGCCTAGGACCGGAGGCCGCCTAGACTCTGGAGGCCGCCCAAGACTGGGGGCCGCCCAGGACTGGGGGCCGTCCGGACTCTAGGGGCCGCCTAGGACCGGAGGCCGCCTAGACTCTGGAGGCCGCCCAAGACTGGGGGCCGCCCAGGACTGGGGGCCATCCAGACTCTAGGGGCCGCCTAGGACCGAGGCCGCCTAAACTCTGGAGGCCGCCCAAGACTGGGGGCCGCCCAGGACTGGGGGCCGTCCAGACTCTAGGGGCCGCCTAGGACCGGAGGCCGCCTAGACTCTGGAGGCCCCCCAAGACTGGGGGCCGCCCAGGACTGGGGGCCGCCCAGGATTGGGGCCGTCCAAGCTGCCTTTTATTTATTTAGTTTAACTATTTTGCTCATTATCCATATCACTAATGATTTTGGTTTAGTTTTTCAATTTATGATATGATTTATTAGATTGCAGATACAATTTATGTAATGCATCTAGTTCGAATCTAATGTCAAGGTAAGATTGCAGACATTAGAGTCGACACATGGAATCGCAGAGTCGACTCTGAAAATCGATACAGACTTAGAGTCGACACCTGGACTGTTAGAGCCGACTCCAATAGAAAAGATAGAACAATGGTTTTTTCGGTCACGACTTAGAGTCGACTCCTGGACTGTTAGAGTCGACTCCAGAAGATTTTTGTGTCGACCCCAGAAAAGTCAGAGACGACTCCAGATCGAGCGGATTGGGGATTTTCGATTTAGAGCCAATTCCAGAAAAGTTAGAGTCGACTCCAGTTTGTTAGAAACAACTCCAGAACTGTCAGAACGTCTCTAAACTTTATCTTTATCTTTTTAATCCCAACAGCTATTACCCTTTTTGGTTCTAATCCTTCTTACACTTGTTTCTAACAGATAGTTTTTGGCTATTTATGGATTAAGAAGAATCTATAAGAAGAGGTTTTATTGTATCCGAAAAAGAGGAGGACAAGCAAGAAAATAAGAGAGAAAAATCAGAAAAACAAGAGTGAAATCCATCAGAAAATCAAAAGAGAAAAGAGGGAAGATTTGAAAGGAAAGATTATACTGATCTCCCAAAAGAAAAGAGAGAGATTTCTAGCATTCCTTGTCCTATTTTGAAGAAATCCCAAAAGAAGAAGCAAGCCCTAGCTTTCTAATCTTCGGAGCTTCAAGAGCATTCTAAAGGAAGATTCACTCAAGAGATGAGAAGGAGCAAGCCACCAAGATCTGCAAATCAGGCTTTGATTCCTATCTCTTTATTATTGTTCTATTATTGTATATTTGCTCATTGGAGGAGCTTTTAAATTTGTAAAAACGTTATTATTTACTGGGTCAATCAGAGGATTAATTCCGTTGAGGCTGCTAGCCTTGTGCAAGCTGTTGCTTGTGTTGTAAGGTTGTGTGCTGGTGAGCCTTGAAAACCAGCTGGGTTCGTTGTGCACCCGGGAAAACAACAAGTTTGAGTTGTGAGCTTGCAAAACAACTCTGCTGTAATCAGATTGATTATAGTGTGAACCCAAGAGGTACTTGGGAGTGGATGTAGGTGTAGGTACACCGAACCACTATAAAACTTCTTGTGTTTGCAGTGATTGTTTCCTTGTCTCTTACTCTCTATCCTTGCACACTCTGTTTTAATTCGTATACATCTAAGTTTTCACTTCCGCTGGAGGATTATTTTTAAAAAGAGTTTAATTTTGAAAAACCTAATTTACCCCTCCCCCCCCCCCCTCTTGGGTTGCTATCTTGACCAACAGATGCATTTGACTGCACCGCTAATTTCAATTTAGGGTTCTTGGGTTTTTATGTTTTGAGGGTTTTAGATTTAGGCACAACGTGGCACCGCTGGTGCACACCGTTCAACGGGGCGGACCAACCAACCCAGCCCAATGTACAGCTATGGGCTTTTTAGGTTCAAGGCTTCCGATAAGTTGCGTTTCTTGGGAGTCTCCATCGGTCGGGGCGGAAGAGGTTCTCCTATGACCTTCTTCAGTGCGGTCTCTTCATACATAGCCAGTAGCGCCGGCCACAAGAAGGAAGCGGACATGTAACATCATGGTCGTGCATCACCCCAGGGCTCCAGTCGAATGAGCGACATAATTAAATTTCTTCATATATTTTGATATATAAAATTATCACTATATAATATTATATATAATAAACTATAATAATTACTAAATGAAAATAAATTATTATTATAAATTATTAATTTTTTGCGATGCATAAATGCATCGCTATATAGCGATGCATTCGAATGAGTCATATATAGCGACGCATTTATGCGTCGCGTATAGCGACGCATTTGACCGCGTCGCTAATTTGAATTTAGGGTTCTTGAGTTTTTATGGTTTGAGGGTTTTAGATTCGGGCACAACGTGGCACCGCGGTGCACACCGTTCAACGGGACGGACCAACCAACCCAGCCCAATGTACAGCTACGGGCTTTTTAGGTTCAGGGCTTCAAATGAGTTGCGTTTCTTGGGAGTCTCCGTCGGTCGGGGCGGAAGAGGTTTTCTCCTATGACCTTCTTCAACACGGTCTCTTCATAGCCAGCAGTGCCGGCCATGGGAAGGAAGCGGACATGTAACATCGCGGCCGTACGTCACCCCGGGGCTCCAATCGAACGAAAGACATAATTAAATTTCTTCATATATTTCAATATATAAAATTATCAGTATATGATATTATATATAATAAACTATAATAATTACTAAATGAAAATAAAATATTATTATAAATTATTAATTTTTAGCGATGCAATTGAATTCGTCGCTGTTTAGCGACGCATAAATGCATCGCTATACGCATTTGACCGCATCGCTAATTTCGATTTAGGGTTCTTTGGTTTTTATAGTTTGAGGGTTTTAGATTCGGGCACAACGTGGCACCGCCGGTGCACACCGTTTAACTGGGCAGACCAACCAACCCAGCCCAATGTATAGCTACGAGCTTTTTAGGTTCAAGGCTTTCGATGAGTTGTGTTTCTTGGGAGTCTCCATTGGTCGGGGCGGAAGAGGTTCTCCTATGACCTTCTTCAGTGCAGTCTCTTCATAGCCAGCAACGCCAGCCACGAAAAGAAAGCGGACATGTAACATCACGGCCGTACGTCACCCCGAGGCTCCAGTCGAACGAGCGACATAATTAAATTTCTTCATATATTTCGATATATAAAATTATCACTATATAATATTATATATAATAAACTATAATAATTACTAAATAAAAATAAAATATTATTATAAATTATTAATTTTTAGCGACACATAAATGCATCGCTATATAGCGACGCATTCGAAATGCGTCGCTAACCAGCGACGCATTTGACCGCGTTGCTAATTTCAATTTAGGGTTCTTGGGTTTTTATGGTTTGAGGGTTTTAGATTCGAGCACAACGTGGCACCGCCGGTGCACACCGTTCAACGGGGCAGACCAACCAACCCAGCCCAATGTACAGCTACAGGCTTTTTAGGTTCAAGGCTTTTGATGAGTTGCGTTTCTTGGGAGTCTCCATCGGTCGGAGCGGAAGAGGTTCTCTTATGACCTTCTTCAACGCGATCTTTCATAGCCAGCAGCGCCGGCCACAGGAAGGAAGCGGACATGTAACATTGCGTCCGTACGTCTCCCCCGGGGCTCCAATCGAACTAGCGACATAATTAAATTTCTTCATATATTTGATATATAAAATTATCACTATATAATATTATATAATAAACTATAATAATTACTAAATGAAAATAAAATATTATTATAAATTATTAATTTTTAGTGATGCATAAATGCATCGCTATATAGTGACGCATTCGAATGCGTCGCTATTTAGCGACGCATTTATGCATCACTAAAATTAATAATTTATAATAATATTTTATTTTCATTTAGTAATTATTATAGTTTATATATAATATTATGTAGCGACACATTCGAAATGCGTCGCTAACCAGTGACGCATTTGACCACGTCGCTAATTTCGATTTAGGGTTCTTGGGTTTTTATGGTTTGAGGGTTTTAGATTTGGGAACAATGTGGCGCCGCTGGTGCACACCGTTCAATGGGGCAGACCAACCAACCTAGCCCAATGCACAAATACGGGCTTTTTAGGTTCAAGGCTTTCGATGAGTTGCGTTTCTTGAGAGTCTCCATCGATCGGGACGGAAGAGGTTCTCCTATGACCTTCTTCAACGCAGTCTCTTCATAGCCAACAGCGTCGGCTATGGGAAGGAAGCGGACATGTAACATCGCGGCCGTACGTCACCCCAGGGCTCCAGTCGAACGAGCGACAATATTAAATTTCTTCATATATTTCGATATATAAAATTATCACTATATAATATTATATATAATAAACTATAATAGTTACTAAATAAAAATTAAATATTATTATAAATTATTAATTTTTAGCTACGCATAAATGCGTCGCTAAACAGCGACGCAGTCAAATGCGTCACTAAACAGCAACGCATTTGACCGCATACGTCACCCCGAGCCTCCAGCGAAACGAGCGGCATAGATTACAATATATCAATATATAAAATTATCATTATATAATATTAAATATAATAAACTATAATAATTATTTAATAAAATTAATATTATAAATTGATATTTTAAAATATTTAGCGACGCATTAAATTTGCGTCACAAAATTGCGACCCATATCTAATAAGTCCTTAAATTCCTGCCAAGACGGGTTAAGGTGGCAATTTAGCAGCGCAATTAATTGCAACGCGATTAGCGACGGATTAGTGACACAATTATGCATCGCTAATCCTAATTAATAAACCCCCCCTCTTCTTCCTCACGATTTCTCCCCCCTAAACCCCCACACCCCCCCCCCCAATCGGTCTCCCTCCCTCCTTCTCCTCCTCCCTTTCCCCACCTCTGGCGGCACTTTGGCGGCTCTCCGGCACCCGACCATCTCGCCGGCAACCCCTATTTCCGGGTAAACCCCCCTTCCTCCCTCTCCTCCACCCCATCTCCCCCATTTCCTTCCCCCCCCCGCCCTCTCCCGTTGCCGGCCACGGCCGTGGCCGTCGTCTTCGGCCATGACCGTGGTCGTGGCCGTCGTTGCCTGCCACAGTGGCCAGGCCACCATTAAAAAAAGAAAAGGGGCCCCCCATCCAAAAGGGGGGGGGGTTTCCCCACGCCCCCTCCTGCGGCCACGGCCACGGCCACGGCAGTGGCCGTGGCCTGACCTTGGTGGCCAGGCCACCGTTAAAAAAAAAGGAGGAGGGGGGGGGTGGGGTTTCCCCATCCCCCACCCCCTCCAGTTGTCGGCCATGGCCATGACCGTGGCCGTCGTCTCCAGCCACGGCTGTGGCCTGACCACCATGGCCAGGCCACCGTTAAAAAAAAGGGGGGTTCCCCACCCCCTCCCGTTGCCGGTCATAGCCATGGCCGTGGCCTGGCCACCGTTAAAAAAAAGGGGGGGGTGGGGGGGTTCCCCATCCCCTCCCATTGCCAGCCACGGCCACGGCCGTGGCCGTCGTCGTTGCCGGCAACGACGGCCACGGCCATGGCCACGATGGCCAGGCCATCGTTAAAAAAAAAAGGTGGGGGGTATCCCAACCCCTCCCGTTGCTGGCCATGCCCGTGGCCTGGCCACCATTAAAAAAAAGGGGAGGGTTTCCCCAACCCCCCCAACCCCTCTCGTTGCCGGCCACGGCCGTGGCCTGGCCACGGTGGCCAGGCCACTATTGAAAAAAAGGGTTTTTTTTCCTACTCCCTCCCTTGAAATAAAATAAAATAAAATAAAGTATAAAGGGGTCCCCCCCCCACCCTTACCGGCCACAGCAGTGTCCGTGGTCATGGCCGCGCACGGCCGTGACCGAGTGGCTACCGGCCGCGGCTTGGCCATAGTGGCCAATCCACGGGCAGGAAAAAAAAAAACAATTTCAAACCATCCTAGAAGCCCCGTTCGGCTATTTTTAATTAAAACCAAAAATTTATTATAAAATATTATTTTATAATATTACAAAATATATGTACAACTAATTTTACTGATTAAATTATTTAATTAATATTATTAAAAATATTATTAGTAACTTGTTTTGATATTTTAATCTTAATAATTTATTCAATCATATTATTATATCACTTAAATTTAGAAAACCCCTATAGTAATATCATATATAATAATATATTACAATAACATTAAAATACACTATAGTATTATAATATTTTATAAAAAATTATATTATGTGATACTATAATATTAGAATATAATGATTTTATATATCATTATATTGAACTATTTTGTGTGAATGTTGTTATAAGTTAATGTTACAATATTAAATTTAATATTATATTCATCATCACCCATAAAAAAATAATTATAATAATCTCATTATAAATTAACATGAAATTATGATATAATTCATATTAGAATTTTCTGTTATAAATGAAAAATAAATTTATTATCCCTTTAACTTATAATATTTACTGTGATCATAAAAAAGTATGTTTATGATAATTATATTATGCCATAATATTAATAATATCATATTATAATATATAACTTATATTAGTTCATAATATTATAATTTAATATAATAATAATAAATTATGGTATTCTAATAAATAATGGGTATAAATTTTAAATTGAACGACTAGCGTCTTCAAGAGGCATGCAGAACTGGGATGTGTGTGTCAAAGGAGAAAGTGTTGGAGCAAATATGATGGATGATTACCGAAAGTTAGTAGAGGTGGTTGAAGTTGAATATCTCGGTTGGCCTATAAAATGAACCATATTGTTTCGTTGCGATTGGTTCGATCCGACAGTTCCTATGGGTAAAAGGGTTCATAACGACTACAATCTAATTGAAGTCAACCATCGCCGAAGATTGCAGAAATATGAACCATTCGTCCTTGCATCCCAAGCTCAGCAAGTGTTTTATTGTGGATATCCAAGTTTGTGCAATGACAAGCGAGATTGATGGGCTGTTTCTAAAATCCTTCCATGTTCAGCAATCATATTAGACGAGAGTTCATCAAGTTAATCACCTGAGTGCCCTGCATTTCAAGAGGATAAGATGGAAATGCATGCAATTGAGGACGATACAAGGGCTCCTGAAACATCAGTTAGAGATCCAAATGGTGATGTCCAAGAAATTGAGGATGCAAATGTTTGATTTCCTTCCGATGATAATGACACAGAATCACAATCCGATACGGCATCGGATGTTGAACCAACATTTGACGAAACAAATGACACTGATTAAACATAGAGGTTTATTCAATTTTAATTTATTTTTATAAGTGCTAAATTTTTTCATATTCAATCATTATTCGTAATTATATTGCATGGTTCTTTAGTATTTTCAGTATGTCGGGCCGAGATAGATCTTCCGCCGATGGACAGAGCGAGCAGGGACGTGGCCCTACCGTATCAGATCACTTCATGAGCATTGGAGATGGAGAGTTCAGATCTGCAGCCTTCAAGTCTCATAGCCGATCGGCACAAACATATGAGAGTTCATCCCACGTCAGCCGTATCGTATTTCGACTGGATGTTGATGGGCAGTAAGTATATAATAATTGTAAATATATGTTTATGTGTTACCGAGCATTTACTTATAAATATGGATTTTTTTGCAGCTTTATTGAGCAGCATTCTGTGTCGAGCCGGATCAACTCCATATTCTAGATCCGTGCTGATCCCACTGGCTATGATTGGCATCATGTATCTGCGACCATGAAAGAGTTTTATTTTTCAGAGTTTCATGTCAATTTATTAAATATAATTTATTACTAATTTAAAATAACTTAATTTTGATATATTCTTAAACTAACTGTTTATTTAAATGCAGAAAAAGTTTACGTGGGACCCAACCATCCATGATGTTGTTATGGTAGCATGGAATGCTCTTGCGGCACGCCAATACTCCGACATGCTTCATTGTTGGAGAAGATTGGGTGATCGCCCTGTGCATGTACCGGAGGGTATTTGGCACGACTGGCAGCATGTATGGCAGTCTGAGGCCTGGCAAAGGAGGTCCGCATCAGCCACCACGAACCACCGATCTGAGAAGGCCGGTGGTGGCACGGGTCTCTCCTGCCACACTGCGGGGTCTATTTCCATTCAGGAGCACAGACGTCGTATGGTAAGAAAATATCAATAATTTAATTACTAATTTAATCATTTACAAATACTTACATTTATATCATTTCTTCTGCTTTTATAGTCTGAGCGGAAGGGTAGAGATCCTAGTGAGTTCAACCTATTCAGGGCGACACACATCAGGAAGGACGGTACCTGGGTCGATGCATGATCATAGGAGGTTGAGGTAAGAAATTTGACTTATGTTGTAACTGTTTAATTTCTTAACCTTTATTTAGGTTTATATACTGATTCATTTATCGTTGATTCTATAATTCAAAGGCACAAGTCGAAGCTTCAGTCCCAGGCATCGTAGGTCGACTCCACTGATGGGGGCCGCCCGTTGAACTCTCACCAGAGGAGAGTCGACGTGTGTTTTTGGAAACTATTAGTGCCCAGCCGCGAGACCGTAGGGTCTACGATCTGGGCGCTAAAGCTTCTAGATATTTTCTCGGCTCCACTTTGCACTATTTTGGTAATATTCCTCCTGATCGTTTAGACGATATTCGAAGATCTATTACGGAGTAGGTTCGACAGGAGGTTCGGTAGAAGGTTGTAGACATGAGAGAGCAGATGCGTCAGATGCAAGATTTGGTTCGCCAAATGTCGCAAGGTTCATTCTAGCCTCCGCAGCCTTCCCGTGATCATGACAATGCGGATTCTTGATGTATTTTTTTTCTATTTTGTGTATCCAAACTTTTCATTATTAATAAAATAAAATTTTATGTATTATCGAAAATTTTGTAATGAATGTTTCGATCAATATTTTTGGATATTTAGCGATAATGTTTCAATTGAATGCAATGAAATTGCATTAAGAGTTTTAAATAATATTTTATTTTTTTTAAAAAAATTCATTATAATTTTTTAAAAATGAATTCATAAATTTGCGACACATATTGCGTCGCTAAATTGAATAATATTTTAAATTTTTTTAAATTTTTTTTTTCTCATTGCAATTTTTTAAAAAAAATGAATTTATAAATTTGCGATGCATTTGCGACCCAAATTGCGCCGCTAAATTGCGACGCAATTTGCGTTGCAAATGCGTCGCAAATTTATAAATTTATTTTTTTTACAAAATTGCAACGAGAAAAAATTTTTTAAAAGTAATTTTTTTAAAAAAATAAATTTATAAATTTACGACGCATTTGCGATGCATATTGCGTCGCAATATTGCAACGCATTGGGATGTGTCGCAATATTGCGATGCATACCTTTGCGTCGCTAATATTGCAACTCAATAAAAATCATCGCAAATGCATCGCAAATTGTGACGCAATTTGGGTCGTAGCCTTGCAACGCATTACGTCGCTAAATTATAACGCAATTTTGAGTCGCTAATGCGTCACTAAATTGCGACGACGTAATTTGCGTCGCAAAAATAGTGACGCATTTCGTTGCGTCGCTAGGAGTCACTATTTAGCGACGAAACTGCGACAGATAGCAGTTTGTGATGAAATTTATAGCGATGACCAAAATGCGTCGCTAAATTGATTTAGCGATGCATTTTGGTGTCACTAAAATGAATTTTTCTTGTAGTGTCAGGTTCTGGGCAATGTGGTCCATCGATCTTGTCTGGAGCTATACCGAGCCGCTCCAAGAGCCCAGCCTCTCTCTTACCTCCTTTTGCAGATGATTATCTTCTCATCGGTCGGGCCTCAACCCAGAACGCTATGTTTCGCTCATGCTGTGGAATCTTATTGCTGAGAGTCTGGCCAGCTTGTTAACCTACACAAGTCTTCTGTCATTCTCAGCCCCAAAATGAAACCCACAACAAAGCTGAAAATCCTGACTAGCTTGGAGATCTCGGAGCAGCATGGATCTTGCCCTACCTTGGCATCCCCATGACTGGCAGATGGTTGCGAAAGCTGAAGGTTAGGCTAATGGTACAATGGGTCCGTGATCGTTTTGAGGGATATCAGGCCACTACACTTTCCATAATGGACAGAATCACTCTTATTAGGTCTGTGCTTAGCTCCATTCCTATCTATCTTCTGGCTAACACTATGGTTCCTAAATCCTATCTGAGGGAGCTTGAACAGACATTCCATAATTTCTTAAGGAGGCCTAAACAGGATGGACATGGTGTACACTTACTTGACTGAGACACCATCTGCCATCCTACTAGAGATGGAGCCTCGGAATTCAGTCCCTTTTGGTAAGGAGGGAAGCATTGATTGTCAAACACGCTGCGAGATGTCTTCTTTAGCCCAGTTGCTTGTGGAGCAGGTGATGAGGGCCCACTACGGTGCCTGGAGCCAGGGAGTCCCACCTCAGCTGATCAGGGGTTGTTCCTTCATCTGGAAGGAGATTTGCACCCGTGCTCCTATTGCTATGGCCCATGTCAGATGCTTGGTTGGCGACGGGACTACAATTGATGTTAATCATGATGCATGGATCTTCTTGATCTCGTTATCTCGGTGGCCAACCTTTGTTAGTATGGATGTTGCCGATAACCTCCGGATCAGTGATCTGTTGATGGATGATGGCAGGACCTGGAGATCCTGGGACCTTTCTACGATGTTTGGGCCCAGCTAGTCTCTAGGATCCTTGCTATCTCGATTCCACTCCACCAGGGGCACGACCTTAGGGTTTGGGGATCTTCCTGCTACCCCAAGGCTCCATCAAGTTTCCTCTATAATCTCTGTAGGGGATTGCCTAATATCACATTTGCGGCGGCATGGATCTGGAGACTCCCTGTCCACCCAAAAGTGCAGCTTTTCTCTGGAAGATGGCTTAGGACTGCCTCCTTACGAAGGCTCTTCGTCGGAGAGGCATGGACATCGCGAGGTCTTTCCCTATTTGTGGGACTCATGACGAGAGGACTGAGCATACTATCTTGAGTTGTCCTAGGGCGAGGCAGACTTGGAGGCTTGCTGGGAGATGGCCCTGGGATGCTGATGATGCTGCATGTCTGTATTCCTTCCGATTCCTCTATCAGAGCTCGATACATGAGGTCTGCCTCGCTGCCTATATTACCTATCAGGTCTGGTTGGCTAGAAATGCGATGATATTTGAGGCAGAGGTTATCCCGGTCCATCGAATTCTTTTGAGAGCCAGATGCTTGGCGATGGAGTATCTACGTTTTGATGCTGTCACTTTCGTGCCTATCCCAGGTTCCTAGGTCTCCCATGCTATTTCGGCAGCGGCCCATAGGGTGATTTCTATCTCTTAAGAGTCCCCATCCCTGAGGTTTGTTAAGGTGAACTTTGATGGCAACATCCGTGGTACTACTAGTGGTGCAGGATATGTCATCCAAACCGATGATGGGAGACTCGTGGCGGCCAGTGGAAGCTTCTTTCAGGACTCTTCTGTATTGAAAACTGAGCTTATAGCAGCATGGGTTGGCATCATCAGAGCAACCCGACAGCTGCGGGCTCGAAGGCTCCTCATCGAGAGAGACTCATCTATAGTTATCGGATGGATTCAGGATAAGATGGACTGCAATAATGCTCACTCGCTTCTTTGTGATATTTGGTAGCTTTTGCAGGACCCGACGATCATCATAGCCCATTATGTATACCGAAAGATAAACTGTGCTGCTGATTGGGCTGTCTCCTATATAGCTCAGCACTCCACTGATTGGATCTAGACTCATGACTGAATTCTATCCTCCCTTCTGATGTATCTATATTTTTTTGACCTTTTGGGTTGTCATCGCACAAGAGTTGTGTGACCGTCCATCTTAATCAAAAAAAAAAAAAAAAAATGGTGACAGTATTACATTTCAGCAATATGATGCGCCTTGACTACTTTCTATTTTATATATAAAAAAATATAATACCAAATCAGCCTATTATGCTATCCTTTTCCCCAAAATGCTTTGAACGTTTTGTCGCACATTTTGCTTGCATTCATTAAATTCTTTAACCATTTTATCCGCCACTTCACCTCTTAATTTTCGAGCTCTTTTATCTCCGTCTTCTTTCTTCTGACAAAGCTGAACATACTATTACAAATGCCATTTCTTTAAAAAAAAATAATATCAAAAGAATTTTTTTATAAAATATTTTTTTATAATTAAATTTAAATATATTTAAATATAATCAAATATAAAATTTAATCATTTTTTATTTTTAAATGTATATAAATAAATAAATAAATTTTATTTTTAAAATTTATGAGCTATATCGATCTATAAAAATAAAGGGGATAGCTGAATTTGAATTTAACTATATTTAAATATAGTTATTTTTATTTTTATTTTTTAAATATATATTATATGATATGCATAATTAGTGCAGTAACTAATGTTTAATATTTTTTTCACAAATTGTAATTTATAATTCTTTGGCTTATTTACATATTAATTATAAATAGAGTCATATATGTATGGTTGTAACTCAAGTAATAACTTGAACTCTGTAATAATTAAGTTGGCTTATAATAAAAATAAAAAAAAGATACAAGATCAACTGCAACCAAAATCTTTCATTTCTCTCTCTTCTCCTTCCTCTATTCTTCCATGCTCGCATCCCTTATTGCCATCACCCTTGTTGTCTCCATGCATCTCGCCACCTCCAAACAAGTCCACGGCTACCTCTCCATCGTTATAATAACAGGCCTCTCCTCTCCCTTCACTTCCTCTCAAATCCTTCCAGCTCAATACCACTCTCCACTATTTTCTGGCTCTCTCCCCATGGATGTGAAGGTTCGAATCCAAGCCCTCGCCAACTAAAACTTCAGTGCCAACCTCTTCATCCAAAATACCATTCCATCTCAGCTTTTATTGGCAACAAGTTCGACAATGTTCCCATCAAAGTTGCCCCTCTCTGCCTAATTAAAGCTCTTCTCTAACCTGCAATGTGAATTCATTGGCTAAATTCTGGTCGTTTATTTCATGTTAGGGACCGGGTAGGCTGGTTATTCCTCTATCGAGTGGCCTGGAAATATTATAAAAAGAGGATTTATAGTCTCCAAAAACACATGAATATTTTAGCCATTTCTCTTCTACTCCTTACCGACTTATGATGCTATTGGTATCAGCTACTACCTACTGCATGCACAATTCATTTGACGATTATTATATCTCTGGAGAAAATTACTGGACAACTCAAGTGGCTTGTGAATTCTTCAGTGCTTTACCATGTTCCAGCTAGCCCTTTTCATATCTTATTATAATTTGTTTCTCACAGAGATCGATCTCTCAAAATCATGGTTGGTCAGCCAGCGAAGGGAGGGTGCAAGTCAAGCTTGCTCAATAATATCAGTGGAATTTTTTTTTTTTTTTTACAAAGATGCTGCAAGATGAATGATTGTTATCTTCAAATCCAAAATCACTTATCCAAAATGTTTATCTATTTGTTAGTCCAAATATCATAATCTATTATATATGCATATATATTTCAGTTGGAATGATGATAGGCTATCTATCTTATCTAACATTTACTTGACAAAGAAACCAAAAAAAAAAAAGAAAATAGTAATAATAATGATAATAATAATAATAAACAATCTAATCAAGTATTTGGAAGATTTGAAATGTCTGAAAGCTATTTTTATTATGTATTTTATTATCTGCATTATTTTTTTTTAAATTAAAACAACCTGAGAGTGTATGTTTCACCCACGGTTCATAACAGCAGGGCCTGATTCGCTAATGCGGGCAATCTGGGCCAGACTGTAACAACATATCAACCCGATGCCGGCACCCATCAAAGATCATCACGGACCACCAGCCCACGATTTAGATGCGTGCATCAGATCGCACGCCCGTGCGCTTTCCCCTCTTCCTCCTTCGGCGACGCCCTGTGTCTTTGTCCTCTTCCACTGCGATGAAAACCGTAGGCGTGAGAGGGGTAGGTTCACGGCGCCAGCAACCCATGACGGGGAAGAGGAGCAGGTGGAAGAGAAGGGTACTCTCCAACGCCGACCCAAATTCCAGTGGCGGAGGAGTCGTTGCCGACGGCTTCGGACCTCCTCCCCGACTGCCTCGTCGTCTACATCCTCTTCCTTCCTCCCCATCGAAGACTCCGTCCGGAAAGCGTCCTCTCCACCTCCACCTGGTGGCGCCACCTCTGGACCCTCGTCCCCTTCCGCATCGTCGACGACTCTGTCCTCTGCTCGAAGAAATTCCCCAAGTAGATCGGATGCCATACGCTCCATGCGGACGACAGGCGTGCTCAGAGGACTGGCGCGCCCGCGCCGTCGACTGCGTCATCTCCGCCCACGCCGGTCCCATCTGGAGCTGCTGCCTGTCCTGCATCAACTTCGACCCCCCTCCTCGACGGCTGGTTTCAAACTCTAAGCCAAAAGATTTCGGTGCTCGAATCCTGAAACTCGCTTGTTCCAGTCTTGTTACTCTATTTAGCATTGCTTTTAGAGAATCAGCCCGGCCCGGCTAAGATAAGCCCAGTTCTACTGTACCAGGCCTGGGCACGGAGGCCCATTAGCGTCCCCATAAATCTACCTCTCTGGATTGAAGGGCTAGGGCTTCCAACGGCTGGCCATCGGTCTTCTCGATTTCGATCTCTGGAATCTCAACATCAGGTGCTTTGAACCGGCGGCTACTAGGTTTCTCTCGTTCTATTATTATTGTTTTCTCGTTCTATTATTATTGTTTTTTAAACTGCTGAAAATTTTGATTCAGATGATGATCCATTAATTTCTTGAAATTTTCGAAGTAATGCTATCGATAATCGATAATGTTTGATTTGTTTTGATGACGGGGATTTGAATCGTATTTTTGTAAGATCGCACATAACTAGTCGTTGACTTAGAGTCGATCTGTTAGTTTCTTTCTACTTCGACGTCTTAGGAATCTCTTGTATGAATGAATTTTGATAATGTAACAAACATATAGGACAACTAGCGTGGTTTGGAAATTTAATGTTTGGAAAATTCTCTCTCCCACGTCACGATTGCTGAATAAAAAAATATGATATTTTTAGGCGAGTATTTTGTTTTTGTCATGATATAGAAGGAAAGAACAAGAAAGAAAAAAAAAAAAAAAGATGAATTGGGGAATAAGTTTATGGGAAATGGTTTGTCTCTCCTTCCTATATGAATTTTCGGCATTGTTCTAAAGCAAAAAAAGTGAGCATGGCTTGATCATTAGTTGTCTCCAGTTTATTATCTCTCACATCACCATCTATAAAGTCCATAAATGTATTTAGTAGACACTGTTATGCGCTTAATCTGTAAGCACTCAAAATATTTTTTTGCTGTTTCCTTCAGCTTGAAAAACATATTACGATACATCAATAACTTAATTAAAGTTTAGCCAAAATGAATATATTTTCAAATTATACAGCTGCATAGTTACACATAAGGAACAGTGAGAGATCAAGTGACTGACATGAGGTGGTGATAAATGTAATGAGAACACGCAGATGAATTGCTTGTGGAAGATTGTAATACAAAAAGGAGTTAAAATGAACTGTCACAGGCAAAGACAATCACTCTTTGAGAGTGGAAATGTATTTCTTCTATCTTCCAATGTCCTTGGCAGTCCAAGGACCAGAACCAATGGCAAATAGGCAGGCATTTACTGATTGATGAAAACTGTGAATTTGTTGTGGAGTAAACATAGAAAGTGGAGATGATCTCAAGAAAAAAATACTGAGGCTATAGAAGTAGAGAAAGAAGTGAGGAGGAAACATACCATGAAGAGCGCTTACATCGGTGACTATTCTGTAATTCTTTATCCTGGCTTAAACCATTATTCGAGAGTCCAGGACAACTGGATTGAAGAGGTGAAAGTATGCCCTTGCAAAAAAAAAAAAAAAAAAAAAAAATTATGATTGATTGTTTGATGATATTAATGAATCATTGTAAAATATGAGAAGAGGAGGTATAAGTTCAGAATTTAGTCAAAGCGAAAATTTTAGATGGATTATATAACCTGAACTAAAAAATTGGAATTATGGATATATAAGCAAAGCCCTAACCCATCTACTTCACAGAACAACAGCAAGAGAAAACAGAATTGAAAAAAAAAAAAAAAGACTAGAGCTTTAATATTTCCTATCTGAATTCTATTTAATAAAATCTATTTCACTGCATTTGAAGAAATTTCATCTAATTGGAATGTTAAAAAAACCTCCACATTCAGAGAAACAAAAAGCCTGATAAAACTCACCAGTGGACCAATCAAAAGTGTTAAGGAGGAAGCTTAATCAAATAAATAAGGGAATTGGTGGCAAAAGTTGATAACTTGGTGTTGGTTGTTCCTCTAATGCCCTCAAAAAATGAAACAATTGGAGCACTAGATGGAAAGTGAAAATTAGGGAACTAAATTCCTGTCCCTTTGTTTGACTACAATCTGATTTCAGCGCAGCACACAATTACTTCTATGTTGAATCCTTGTACACAGTTGAGCTTTGTCTTCCTTGGGCCTGTTTTTGGATATGGTTACACAGTGGTGCATCGTGTATATGATGGTAAAGGCCTAAGCATAAAACAGCCATCACAATCAAGGAGCAGGAGTACAATTTTCAGTCACAGGTATGTGACGTAAATGGTGGTGAATCCTGGGTGCAGATCCCAACTACACCACAGAGTGGAAATTTGGCTACTGATTGGATTTCTTCTCTCTGTTGCTTATTCAAATTGAGGACATAAATTTGAGGACTGCGAAAGAAATCTCGGTTCAAGGATTGCTAAAAAATCTTGGAACATAGATTTTTCTAGTTGGTTTCCAGAGTTGTCTGAACCCATGAAATGATAGCAGATGAAAGTGATGCATACTTATTTTCAGAATACTTAGTTATACCTTCAGAAGTTAATCTGCATTTATGTTTCTTTTTTATTGGAAGAATGTACAACAATAGTATTTTCCGATGAGTATAAGAATTTAGAATATCAGTTATGTACGAATCAGATTGTGATTTCCTTTCTTTAACCACATTGCATATTTTAATATTTTCTGTTACTTTCACTTTCTATACCTACCAACTTGAACACAATGAAGCTGCCTGAATTGGGCATAAGGTAGCCTGTAGTTAAGAAGACTGAAAGGATCCGTATCACTTGATTAATCTCTGGATCATAAGGCAACTCAATTTCATATCTATCAATTTAACCTGCTACAGAGATGCAGGGAGAAGTAAAAACTATTTTCTGATTGAGCCACCTACATTAATAGCCCTATGTTTTCATTATTGTTAGGTGGAAGAGATGAAGAAAGGGTTGCACCCTCAGATGCAGTGGATCTCCTATGTGACTCAGAGTGGAAGATTGATGCATGTTATGATGACCAAGATACATCGTGTTGGTAAAGTATATCATTTTAGGGCAAGGCGTCAGATGGCACAGCGTCTAGGTCAGATTGCAAAGTTCAATCGCCGATATGGGCTAAAGGAGGAAGATGGTGAAAAGTAACATTTTTAACACCAATGTAGATTTCTTTGAAATATCTTCCAGCTTGGTAATTGCAACCATTCTGTTTAAACTTGGTATTGGCCATTTTAGTTTTTCACTATGTTGGCTTAGGTGGTAAAAATGCATCGTCTCCTTGCTCAAATTGCTTCATACAGCAAAAGAGTTGTGCTGGTTTGGTCCTTCACATCGTTTCGATGAGAGTTGATGTATACTGCCTCTTTGATCTTGCTGCATGCCATAATGTCAGGTGCCTTTTGTCGAGTTTGGATATTAAATATTTGTTTTCAAAACTTTGTGTTTGGTTTTTTAAGTACAGTGGGAGGCTGAGATTCTGAGAACAAAGAAAACAGAGAGTAGACAAAGTAGAGCAGCAACCGCAAAAAAGAAAACAGCAGCACGATATCATTGAATCAAATAGCTGCGATTAGCCTTAAAATCAGAAATTACCACAGCAGTAGATAACGGAATCAGTTTAAAAATATTTTTAATGTTTTCATTAAAAAAAAAAAAAGAATAGAAAACAAAATTACATGTTACTCTTTTTATTTTTTTCGTTTACGAGCCATAAGCCACTCTTCCATTGCCCGACTTGGGCTTGGCTTCCGTCAGGCCCTAACAGATTTCCATCGAGCCCTCTTAGATCAGTCATTTCTTGATCCAACTTCAGACTCGACCCTTGTCTATCATTTTACTCTTGGCTTGATTCGATTCATGCCCAATCCCTAATTGTTGTTATTACAGTACAAACTTCTTAATTTCAACAATGAACTGCATGTCCATAAATACACCTCTCTCACTTTAGCTCTTTCTATTTTTGCAAATTAGTTTAATATTTTTGTTCCGGGTCTTTTAGCATATTTTCTTTTACTTTATTGTCTATTTTTCTACATTCAGATTTCAATTTTTTTTTTTTTACTACTTCCTATAAAACGCTTTTGTACTATTGCTTGTAATTTTTTTCCTACTTTTTTTCATATCTTCATTTGATGGATGTTCTAAGTGAAACTATAATTTTTTAATTAGAATATCTCATTATCTTATGGTTACATAAGATGTTCAATCTCAGTTTGAGAAGTTGGCCACCAAATCTCCGCCCTCTTTAGATGTAAAGCAAGGAGTTTTAACACTCATAGTGCAGAGTATAGATTAGCTATTGGTAATAATGAGTTGGTACATTTAGCAAAAGAGAAATGGAAGAACCTTCCTCAAGGAAAGACTTCCATTTATTTAGTTCTTCAAAAATTTTGAAAATTTTTTAGTTTTGAGAGAGCTTGTGATCAGCTAAAGTGCTGTAATTTATAAGGCTCTATAACTCTTTACTCTCTCTTTTGCAAGAATTATAATTACGAGAAAAATTCTTATAAGCTTTGAGACCGGCTTCACTTTTATTTTCTTTCTTTTTAATATCTTGATCTTGTAAATTCTCATTTTAGATTTTAATAAATTTAAGAGAAATATCTTACTTTCTCTATTTCATCTTGAAAAGCTATCGAAGGATTTTAGGACATCTAACTTTACTAAACAGTCCTTTTATATCTATCAAGTTAGAACCAGAATTTTAAAAACCAACTTGATATTTTTTTTGAGATTTTTTTGCATGTATACCCTTATAAATATTTAAAAATTTGTTTATATACTTGCAAATTTACTAGTTGCATGCAAATTCTTATAATTATTTTTTAATATATATTTTTATAGATATATGAAATTATATTTGCAAATTTTTAATGAACATATTGTCCTTATGCTTTATTTATATATATACTTTTATGAACTATTTCTTTTTGCATGTGTGATCCGTAACTCAATAAAGGAAGACATAAAAAGGAAAAATCTATAAGGGTATATGTGTAGATAATAAATTTGTGAGAGGATACTTGCAAAAAGATATAATTTATAAAACTTCACACATGTAAATAGCAATTTTATAAGAATATGCACATAATTTCATATATTTAGAAAACTATACATAAAAAAAAGAAATAATTATAAAGATATACATATAAATAATAAATTTATAAAGACATGGCTATATTTTTAAATATTGATAAAATTATATATATTTATTGATCTCATGTGATTCAATTCTGATTGAACTTATTATTGCAATTCGTAAAGGCCTGTGCCCTATTGGAAGTGCATCTCTTAACAAACTGATTCTAAATCCAAAATAACAAGCTTTCTATACTCTCCCTCTCGCTTTTCATGAATTGTTTATCAAATAAATTGGTTCTCTCTTTCATCTTGTGAACACTTATCAAATAAAAGGGATGTTGTTTGGTTGAAAAGAGTAAACCATGCTGTGAAGAAGAACAAAAATGTATAGTACTCTTGTCGAGGGAGAGATGGCCGTGATCGAATTAGCTTTCTCTCGTACAATCTTTCCAGCTTCATCCTCTCCCTCCTCCCATCAAAGATTCTATGACCCCTTTACTGCAAGAAATTTCCTAATGGCCAATCAAGGAGTACATGCAAGTAGCAAGTGCTTTCATGCTATTGACAAAATCCTCTCGGTTTACCATGAATCTATCCACAGCTATTGCCTCTCCCACTATGTCCTCAAACACCATATCCCCATGCTCAGTGGTTGGCTCAAAACTTCAGCTCAAAGAAGCATCTGTATAAAGATTATTTCCTCAGGACACCTCCTCTTTTCAGCTGAGTCTCTGCGATCCTTAAATTTGAGTTATTGATATGTGGAATATGTTAATGTCTCTTCCATTTTCACTGGACTTGAAAGTGAGGGGTTTTCATTAGAAGATAAAGCAATTCATCACCTTCAATCAGACTGCTTGGCCTTTTATAGTCTTTGCAGCTTGACGATGGATAGATCTGTGATTGTAATACCTCAAAATAGTTTCATATTCGATAAAAAAGAAATGTGTTATTTAGTTATAACTCAGTTTCATTTGCTATCAATTAACTTCTATATGAGTTTTTGGGCTTAGCTACCCATGCGGCATCAAGGACACGAGAATCTCGCATTATAAAAAAGAAGGATTGTAATATCCAAAAAATAGTTTCATATTGGATAGAAAAGAAAGTGTTATATGTTTATAACTCAATTTTATTTTAAACTATTCATTACCAAAGTTAATTGGACCAGTAAATGATTTGAAAAAGCTTTTTGTCAAGGATGTTTGGAATCCAAGCGTTTAATGCTCGGCCGAAACACCACATAAAGGTTCTCAATGCACTGAAGCTGAGGGAGTTGGGCTTCATATCTATGAACAATATTCTGGAGCTGGACATGACTCATGGTTTATCTTCAAGGGTTAATGTACATTTTCTTATGTATTATCTCCAGAGAGTTGAACAATTTTTTTGTTTGATCTTCTTTATATGTTGTGGGAAAGAGTGCTTGTTAGTTATTAATTTGAGTAATGTAGTGTACAGTATGAAAATATGAGCCATTAGGGTAAGCTGATGACTATTGTGAGGCGAATATAACTCTTGAGATGCTTTCTTGCCTTGAAATATTAGGTATTATAGTAATTTTAATATTTGTAAATTTGCTGATCATTTGCATTTTGCTAATGACGATCAAAGCATGGACGCTTTGATCCAGACACAAATTTAGAAGGCATCTAGCACACTGTGAGCTGGATTTTGGGAAGCGGGAGTACCAAGTCCTCTTGATTGCCTTGAGCATCATCTTGATTTGTGAAGCTAAAAGGATTTTAAGGGCAGATGACTAATTTGGAGTTTGCCAACTTTCTCATTGCAAAGGCACAGGTGCTTAAGATGATGGAGATGATGACTCTTATATGTGCATCTGATATGACAGAAGAATGGGTGGGAATGATACAGCACCATTTATGCATGAAGAATAGAACCTCAATAGATGATGCAGTGTTCATGGAAGATAAACTATCCCAGTTATGGATTTCATACTTGGAGACCACTATTTTGTTATTAGGAAATCCCATTTGGGTAACTCATGCTCTGTTTTCTTTTCTTATATGTTTGGGGCAGGCTTGCAAATGTAATGATCTTTGTAACCCTCCTGCTCTTCATATTACAATGCTTGAAATTTGCTTTGGCGGAGGAGAAATAATATGACAGAGCAATGTGTAGAAATGGATGCACTTTTTTCACTGAGATAATAACCTCAGCTGTCATCTCCACTAAATCAATCACTACTGATATTTTGTTCTAGGAACCTATAGGTAAGTTGCTCTTATTTTGAATTTGTGACAGTAAGCCAGTTGCTGCTTGAAACTTTTTATTGAAGTGATTAGCTTTTATCAGAAAAGAGAATGAATTGGCTATTGGTTTTCTAATTCCAAATTATCAAGCATCTAGACATGTCAGCTTTGTGTTTATCCAGTGTATTTGAGATAGTAACTTCGGATGTTGGTGGCTTTGATTCAATCACTTTGCTTTAGTCAAATATGCAAAAATAAATTTGTAATTATAGATAGATTTTGTCTATATTGTGTTTTCATAGAATGAAATTATGGAAGAAAGTATTAAAAAATTGAATAAGAGCGGAAACTTTAGTATCAAATAATCAATTTAGATTTATGCCTGAAAGATTGATCATAGAAACTATTTATCTATTAAGATGATTGATGAAGAAGTATAGGAAAAAGAAAAAAAAGACCTTCATATCGTCTTTATTGATTTAGAAAAAGCATATGATAGAGTACCTCGATAAATAATATGGTAAGTTTTAGAGAAAAAAGAAGTTGTCAAAAGATACATATAAAAGATATGTATGATAGAGCAATAACTATTGTTAAAATATTAATAGAAAAAACTAATGAGTTTTCAATTACTATAGATTTACATTAAGGATTTGCCTTAAGTCCATATCATTTTTTGCACTAATTATTAATGAATTAATGAAACATATTCATGATGATATCCCATGGTGTATATTATTTGCAAACGATATAGTGTTGATTAATGAAACTAAATCTGAAGTAAATGCTAAGCTAAAGATTTGGAGAGAGGCTTATAAATATAAAGGTTTCAATATTAGTAGAACTAAAACTAAATGCATAAAATGTAATTTTAGTAGAAGTAGAAATATAAATAAAGAGACAGTAAAGATTGCAAGCCAGATATTAAGGAATGAAAAAATTAGGTATTTGTGATTAATTATCTAGCAAGAAGGTAAAATAGGTAAAGATGTGATTCATAGAGTAAAAGCAAGATGGATTAAGTGAAGGAGTGCTTCAGAAGTATTGTATGATCGACGCATCCTATTAAAATTAAAAAAATTATAAAACTGTTATTAGGCGAGCTATGCTATATGGAACAGAGTGTTGGGCAATATGAAACAACATGTAAATAAATTAAGTATAACATAAATGCGCATGTTAAGATGATATGTGGTAAAACTTTAAAATATAGAATTAGAAATAAATATATATGAGAAATAATAAGAGTAGCTCAAATTGAAGATAAAATGAGAGAAAATCGATTATGGTGGTTTGGACATATATAACGAAGACCTTTAAATGCTTCAGTTAGAAAGAGTGGTCATTTAACAATCTATGATAATGATAGAAGTAGAGGTAGACTTAAACTAACATCGACATAAATAATTAAGAGAAGTATAACTATTTATAATTTGAGTGTCAATTTAGTCTTGAATAGAGTAGAGTGGAGAAAGCATATTCATGTTACCGACCCATGTAGTTGGAAAAAGGCTTAAATGAGTTGAGTTGAGATTCCATTATATATAATGGAATACCCTTTTTTTTTTTTTTTGGTAGAGAATACTCTTTCTTTTTATGGCACTACATATTAGAGAGTACATAATGGAATACCCTTTCTTTAAAATGAAATGATTTTTTTTTCTTTTTTCTGGTTCTGTGTTATGTGAGTTTTAAGTTTTAATAACCACTAAACATAATAATTGAGAACAAATTTTTTTATGTGAAAAACTTAAAGCCTTTTTAAATCTCAACATGGTAAAGTGCAATGCAACTCAGGTGAGAACATATATAGATATGAAACTTCCTTCGGTCAAGCTAGAATACCTTGAAGTAATTGCCTATAAGATCAATTTTATTGTACTCCATAAATTCCATTATATATAATGGAATACCCTTTCTTTTGGTAGAGAATACTCTTTCATTTTATGGCACTACAAAACGTATATAATGGAAAACCCTTTTTTTAAATTAAAATGGTTTTCTTTTGTTCTTTTTTCTGGGAAATGCTCAAACCATTTTTATGCAAAGAGAATAAAATGCCTCACAACTTGATATAGAGTGGCATAAACAAAGGTGAGATTTTATTGTGGTTAAGTTAACCTACTAGCATGCCAAGAGTAGGGCAGAAAATAAACCTCATAAATATTATTATATCTATATCTATATCCATTTTTATTTATTAAATATAGATATTAATCAGATGTAAAACTTTGCATCCATATTAGTTTTAAAATAGTTACTTATGCAACTCAGGAATTAAATACATGCATATAAATATAATAAAAGCCATATAGTTAAACTTTTTAACTGCAAAATCAAAGATATTACTTATTTCTCTTAAAAGTGCATGGATGCCAATATAAGATTAAATACTTGGATATAAGATGGTTCTCCATCCATATTTGTATCTATTTTTTGTGATAGATATGGATACGAATATGGCTACTAGTCGATGCTTAAATCTATATTTATAGGTGAATTTGATTACAAAAAGAGATATAGATGGATATTATCTGATTCATTTTTCCTCTACTTCTAAGTAATGCATTATATATATATATACAACATCTTTTCATATGAAGCCAATTAAAATCTTTTAAACTCAATGCCTTTCACGTAATATGTGTTGATGTATATAGGTGAAGGGACTAAAATTGCTTTTTCTTCCTCTTTAAAGAAAACTATACATCTAAAACAATAATCTAAGAGCTGATGTCAAAGTAGGTTTATTCAATCCATGGGACTATATACAATGGGTTAATGTATAACTCTATAACCTTTTACATTTGAGTAACATCTAGGTATAAGCGAAATTATGTTTTCATTATGTTTTCATTCTGCTTTTTTTTTTTTTCCTTTATACTTTCCTTCAAAGTATTTGACCATGGTGGCTTTACATTGTTATGTTGAAATGGTGATGCAATCCTCGTTTTTATTTTCGCATCAAGAACCTGCTAAAAAGTTCTTAGAAGGATACATTTAGAAATGGCTGTAGCACTAAAACTTTGCCGTATTATTTAGATAAGTAGTCATCCAAAAGTAACATTTCTAGCTTTCAAAGCACAGTCGCCCGCCCTTTTTACTTCTATCCATCATGTCTTCAATTAGAATCCACAACTTGTAAAAAACTACTTTGTTTAAAGCAATGGAGAGTTGATTCAAAATTTTTAGGGGAAAAAACTATGGATTTTCATGTGAATATATATATATATATATATATATATATATATATATATATATATATATATATATATATGGAATGAAGGCAAGCTATCTTATCTAACATTTACTTGGCAAAGAAAAAAAAAAAATAAATAATCCAATCAAGCGCTTTGGAGATATGAAATATCTAAAAGCTATTTTTTTTTAAATAAAAGAAAAACTCAACTCTTTACGTTAAACTCTCACCCACGGTTCGTAGTCGGAGCAGCAGGAACTGATTCTGGCGATCTGGGCCAGACTGTCACGAAAATCAATGCCGGTATCACGGACCGGCCCACGCGCGGCGCGTCCCCCTGCACTCTTGCAGGAAGATTTAGTTAGGTGTTCGCTTTAAACCCTCTTCCTCTTCCTCTTCCTCTTCCGCCGACACCCTGTTTCTTCGTCGTCTTCCACTGCGATGAAACCCGTTGGCGTGAGAGGGGGGGTAGGTTCACGGCGCCAGCAACCCATGAAGGGAAAGAGGAGCAAGAGGAAGAGAAAGGTCCCCTCCAACGCTGACTCAAATTCCAGTGGCGGAGGAGTCGTTGCCGACGGCTTCGACCGATTCGACCTCCTCCCCGACTGCCTGCTTGTTTACATCCTCTCCTTCCTCCCCATAGAAGAATCCGTCCGGACCAGCGTCCTCTCCACCCGGTGGCGCCACCTCTGGACCCTCGCCCCCTCCGCATCCTCGACGACTCTGCGCTCTGCTCGAACAAATTCTCCATCAAGGAGTTCGGATGCCATACGCTCCATGCGGACGACAGTCGTGCTCAGGAGGACTGGCGCGCCCGCGCCGTCGACCATGTCATCTCCGCCCACGCCGGTCCCATCCGGAGCTGCCGCCTGTCCTGCATCAACTTCGACGCCCCCCTCCTTGACGGCTGGTTCCAAACCCTAAGCCAGAAGGGCATCCAAGATATCACCCTCCACTTGCGTATGGAGCGGTGGTTCTACCTTGTGCCCCCTTCTCTCATCACATGCCAATCCCTCCGGTCCTTGGAGCTGTGCTCCTGTCGAATCCTGAAACCCACTCAGCCTCGCTCCAATCTGGTTAATCTCATAGTTTTGAAGCTGAAGCGGAGTCTCGTGACGGATGTAGCCGTCAACGACATGCTGTCTAACTGCCCGGCCCTGCAGAACCTATCTCTGGTGCAATGTGCCGGCCTCCGGCGCATCCATCTCCGCTCCCGTTCTCTCTGCAGCATGACGCTGAATGATTCCTCGTCGGAGGTCGAAGAGTTATTCGTTGTCGATGCCCCAAGTCTCGAGCAGCTGATGCTGGGTAGGAAGACGACAGACACCACGCACGTAAAAGTTCTCAATGCTCCAAAACTTGAGCTGCTGGGATTTGTTGATATGAAGATCAAGATGCTCGAATTCGGCGGTAGTTATTTTCAGGTACTTTTCATATAGAGCTGTTTTACATGCTATATTATAATTTCTCATTTTGTTCTCCCCACTTTTTTTTTTTTTTCTTTTTCTTTTTCTGTTTGCTTCATTTTTTTTTGCTGCAGGAAAGCATGGTTAGGAAATTTAGTACTTTGGTGCATAGTCTGAAAAAGCTAGCCATTAGAGTGAACTTCAATGACAATCTTCAGTCACATGTAGTTTTTGACTTGCTTAGATGCTTCCCTTGCCTGGAAACGTTGGATGTCTTGGTAATTTCGATGTTTGTGATATTTGGTGTTTCTTTTCGTTTTTCTATTGATAACTGAAGCTTTGAGCTCACCCCTTTTATATTCTTTTGTTTGCCTATAGATCGTTGAGATGGATGAGTATGACGAGCCAGATGTGGAGTATTGGGAGGAGCTAGGTTCGCTTTATTGTCTTGATCATCATCTGAAAAGTGTGACGCTGAAGTGTTTTTCAGGACAGAAAGCTGGATTAGGGTTTGCTAACTTTCTTATTGCAAAAGCGCAAGTGCTTAAGGTTATGACTATTATTTCTGTATTGGCTTGGAAAGACGAATGGTTACAAACCATACAGCAAGTTCTGTGCCTTCAGAATAAAGCTTCTTTAGATGCTGAAGTAGTTATCATGAAAGAAGGAGATGCAATTAATCGATTTCAGCCTTGGAGGTCACTATTTTGAAGAGTAACCTTAGGCTTTGGTTTTCCTTTCAGATGGGGAATGTCTTGCAAGTTTACTTTCTATAAATTTGGAAACCATTCTTCTCTTGTGGGTATAGAGCTTGAACTTTGGTTCTATCGAACATAATTTGGTTTGACTGATTATAAGATGACTCTGAGGTTAGGAATAATATGGAGGAGTGATCTGAAGAGAAAGATGCATTGACTGCTCATAATGGTGCCAACAATCACAAATATCTTCTCCATTAATACTGTAAAGAGAGTTTGCTATAGAAACCTTTATATAAGTTGTTTTCATTGTTTTGACCTTGGAACTCATAATTTTACTGCAGTCCTTCATAAGAAACTTTTTTTATTTAAATACCTCAGAATTGAATATGGAACAAATTATGCTTCTGGTTTTCATACTTAAATTTATGAGGTGTCCAGATTTGCCAGCTTTTGGTTTTTACTAGTGTTTATGAGATTGTGAACTCTACATATTAGTGGACAATTTGCTTCATTAGTACATGAGGATGACGGAATAGATTGACAAATGACATATATTTCAGCCATATAAAACATGATCACTGGTTCTTATTGGCTCTTTGATTTATGATTTCCCTATTTCATTCATGAAAATATTACATGCAGGAATTGTGTTCAAATGTCTAACAAGACATTAGCCACTTATAATTTTCTGTGTTTGGTCTCACCTATGTTTGACTTAATACTACAAGCTGGATGTGACTTTAATGTGTCCCTTCTAATGTGGCACTTCTCTGTTCACCATGACATTAGCTGCTTCTAATTTACCATGTTTGGTGCCACCTATTTGTGACTTAATACTATCAGCTGGATGCGACTCTGATGCGACTCTTCGAATGTGGCACTTCTTTATTGACCAGGATAATGCAACCAGTCCACCCTTCTGATGTGGCTCTTCTGATTTTAGCTATATTTTGGATGCATAATTGTTATTGTTAGTGGCAAGGTCCATTGTACTAAGAAGTGATACCATTTTGAGACCGGTATAGTTTGGTATAAAGCATATCGTACTGAATCAGTGGCTAGCATTGTTAAAAGTGCTAGGCGTACTTAAATGCAAAGGGCTTTTGGAGTCTGATGAAAGGTGCAATCATGCACTTAAGCAAAGTGAGGTGCATATTTTTGAAATGAATGATATAATAATTTATATAAGTAAGATTTGTAACACGTAATAGAAAAAAGTTAAAAAATGATAATAATAATAATAATAATGTTTAGCCTATTATCTCAATGGAAAGTTTCCTTTCTTTTAGCTAAAATCAGTAGTCCCTTAATGTTTTTCCTTTTTTTCGCATGATAGTATAATTTTTAATATTCCATGTTTGTGTTTTCTAATTTTAGCTTTTATATAGGGTAAAAAAATACTTGTGTATTTGATGGTGCATCATAAAGTCAACATAGTTTAATAAATATAACAGACTTAAAAAAATATATAATAAATATAGCTCATGAAAAAAGCTAGGCTTTTTTTGCCATCTCAAATTAGATTAAAAGTGCACATTTTTTTGTCACTTCATGTGCACCTAGATGAAGGTGCCTCATTTAGGGTATAAAAAGAGCCTAATCCTTAGTGTCTTGTGCTTTGCACGTTGAGCGCATTTTAAGGCATAGGAAACACCTTAACTCTTAGTGCCTTGCCCCTTAAGTGTACCTTTGATAACATTACCAATGGCGTACCTATTAAGTGGATCAAGAGGTGCCAACCCATGACACCCCAAAATAGGCTAAATTGGAGGGTTTAGTTTGGCTCGGTTGGTACATTAGTATGGGTGGTTTGTGCCCCATGCCAAATCGAAAGGCTGAGCTGTCTTGGTTCTGAGCCAATTTGGTGATTTGCTCCAAATCACTTGGTTCCTGGTTTGCCTAACCTTGGTTAGTGGAAATGTAGAGAAAGTATGACATTTTGCTAAAACTTGATTTCATTGACCACCATCCAAGTCATCAAATGATATATGATGCCTGCTACGAGCATGCAAAAATATCCATGCTTGCCATTGTTCTTTTCCATCACAAATTACATTACTTTACATGAGTCATTAACTTATTAGATTATACGGATATTGAAGCAAGTATAGTGCTACTTCATTTGCATTCAACAGAGTGCTTTGTTTACTTCTGGGTTGCTCACTATTTGTTTATTGCTAAATATAAAAATTTGTGAATGTCTCCATCTTGTTTTCACATGTTTATTTTATCCTACATCCTTTGGCAGTCCTGTTACTCTTTGCTGATGCATTATATAAAAGAAAGGTTACATCAAAAAAGAGAAAAGAAAAGGGTGACTTAGTGCATGAGTCTCCCGCCATTGAAGGGTATGGGGAGGGCCATGTTTACATAACCTTACTACCGTGTGTGGAGAGGCCTTTTCTAGATTTAAAATTTGCAATCTCTAGGTTAGAGCAACCTTACCATCGCATGAAGGCTCGTCCTCAAGACAGATAGTCATAAATATCAAACCTTCTAAATGAATCAATGTATTATTTTTTGCTCATGGTAGCATATGTTTTAGTTGTGTTGGATCTAAACTAGTAATCCACTTTATGATATTTTATTCTTAATGTTTTGATGTCTGAACTTGCCATCAATGTTCAAGAACAGGTCTTTAACTTTTGATGTGTGAATATTTTGCTGTGTTAACTTGTCTGTGATTGTGATTTTTTTAGTGAAGGCCAAGAGAATCTTTCTTGGATTAGCTTAAAGCTCATTTTAACCTAAACAAGTAAAACACCAGGTAACTCTAATACCATGGAGATGAGACTTGGCTAGAGTTAGTGCATAGATCCTTTAAGCAATTTCTGTGCAATCAGCTTTGTTGTGGACGTTTTTCCACTTCTGTTTCCTTTATTCCCTTTGACTGTGGATGCTGGGAAAGAATCAAAAAGAGAAAAGCTCTTTATGTTTATTTTTCATATTACAATTGTTTGCATGATCATGATGGCATAAATTAGCATTTAGAGATATGAAAAAATATTGGGAATGATTCTTTTAAGTTTTTGGTTCCCTAGATTGATGGAGTGGCAACTAATGTAAGAACTGTTGGTGATAGTACCGGAGAATTTCTAATTTTAACAAGTTTACATAAAGGATCTGTTCTTAGTTCATACCTTTTTTGTATTAATTATGAATAAGCTTACGAGATATATTCAAGATAATATTCTATAGTGCATGTTATTTGCAAATGATTTGATACTAATGGATGAAGCTATAGCTGGGGTTAATTGTAAGTTGAAATTATGAAAAAATACAATAAAATCTAAAGGCTTTAGATTAAGTAGGACAATAATAGAACACATAGAATGCAGTTTTAGTGCAATTAGAAATAGAGATGAATAGAGAGCTTGAAGACTTTAAAATTCTTAGAGTAAGTATTTTTAATACTTACAATCGATTATTCATAAGAAAAGAGAGATTGGGGATGATGTTGCCTATAGGGTTAAAGCAAATTGGATGAAATGGAGAAGTGCAATTGGAATAGTATGTGATCGTAATATACTTGCCAAGTTGAAGGGACAATTTTAAGACCGGTTATGTTTTATGGTACTAAATATTCGGCGATAGAAAATTACATGCATGATTGTAGCTGAAATAAAAATGTTGAGATACGTGATAATATAAGAAAAAATAGAATAAGAACTTTCATTTGTCAAAAGGTGGAATTAGCACCAATTGAGAACAAATTGAGAGGAGGATGATTAGATGGTTTAGACATTTGAAACATAAATCTAAAGATGCACTGGTGCAAAGAAGTAATTTGATACATGTAGAAAAAAAAAAAAAAAGGTAAAGGCAAACCAAAACTTACATAGGAGGAAGTAATAAAGGAAAATTTAAAATCTTTACATCTTATAGAAAATATAACTCAAAATTGTGCAAAATGGAGGAAAATGATTTATATAGCCGACCTTAACTAATTTGGAATCAAAATTTGTCATCATCGTTGTTCTCTAGATTGTAAAATGGATCTAGTGATTAACCCTTGTGGCTTCTTTTTTTTTTTTTCTTTAAGATTTTTTTTTTCCTATCATGATCTTGAAGACATTCAGGTTCACAGATTCTAAATGTATGAAATTACTGCTTGTTTGTTCCCTAACTTTAATGTAAACCATGCCCAAAAAAACATTAGTTTCTTGAAGTTTGTAATCTGTTATCAAAGAAATCAACTATAGAAGGTTATTAGTTGCTAAGTTTTGTTAACTTGTTGTCAGGTTTCAAATTTGACCTTTAGGATTGATGGAACTATCTAATAGTCTTACATTATTGTGCTTGTAATTTGTGCCTGAGAATTAGTGACTTCTGAACTTTTAGAGGTCATTATTTGATGACTAACAAGTGGCAAGCTCTTTCTGTATCAGCATTTCAAGTTTTCTCTAGTGAATTTTTTGGTTTGGACTTCTTCTGGGTAGGGAATGGTTTGCTAAAATCAGCCTTTTCCTTTTACAAACCTGTATATCACTTGTTATTTGCTTTTGCAATTATGTGGTAAAGGTCTGCAAGTAACTTACGTTCTAGTTCCTATTTTGGAATCTGACCTATTCATCCATTACAGCCAAGTGCATGAAACTTTTATTAAAGCAGTTGTCTTTTACTGGAAAAGATATTGAATTGTGCTTCAGAGGTTTAAGGCATCTGCAATCTTGCCTTTGTTCTTTGTGTTTTGGCATTTTGTACAGAAGATTTTGATAGTTCTGATTTCATTTACTCTAGCTGGATAGATCTGTGGATATAATTTGGTGAACAATCCATAAATTTTATTAATGAGCATTACAAATATGAGCATTACCCGCCCCCCCCCCCCCCCCCCCCCCCCCCCTGGAAAAAAATCTGTAGTCATGGGAAGGTGCATATTATGAGCTCTATTTAGGCACCACAGCTTTCTTTGTTGTTTATCTGATTCTAGCGGCACATTTGCTACTTCTATTTTATCATTCTTAGAGTCTCTATTTATGATTTCATCTGGCTTTGCTATGCATATGTTGCTAAGGTTTTTATTGACATGAGTAGATAAATACGGAACATTGTTTTTTTTGTGGAAGTTGTAATGTAGTTTTTTGTTCAAATTGGATTTCTTTATTCATTAATAATTTTCTTAGTTTTGCATTAAAAAACACCATTATTTTATAGAATACTTGGTTGATAGAAGCTATTTGATGATGCATATTGAAGCAAGTGCAAATTTTGGTGATATTGTTTAAACTGCTAGATTGCTCATTTTTGGAGACACTCACTTTCTTTAAACTGCTAGAAAGAAGGCCATTTCTGAATGCCTTTAGATTTAAAGTTTTTTGTGCTTGCATTGCTTTCCTAGTACTAATATAAAATTAAATGTCCACCGGTAAATACCGATTTTGTTGTACCATATGGTACCAAGTTTCAATTTGGTTCATGTATCGAGTTTTAATTTGGTATGAACCAAACCGGTTAGAATTGAGAGGAACCATCCCATACCACTTGATATCAATCTGTAGCACTCAGTACCAAATCATATCATGCTTAAGAGAGAAAATTGGCATCTTGTCTCGGTATAGAGTGGGTAATGTATCATACTGACCCATGCCATACTGAATCGGTGATGCACTAGTATGGTTCTCAATGCTAGTTTTGCGGATCTTGAATATACTTTTTTAGTACTCTAGACTTTGCAGATAGCCATAAAAGAAGGGCCGAGTCAAATTGACATGCAATTGGTAACATTGCCAACGATAGCTAGGTGTGTCTGTAGTTGCTATTAGTGGTTGGCATTAGGATCATCATCATTATATTATTGATAAAATAACTTGCGTTTTCAAGAACAGACCTAGCGTTTGATGTTTATATGTTATTTTGTATTAGATCCAGTAGTTAGGCTTATGGTGAATGCTATATTAGAACGGTAGAGAAGAAACCTGTTCTGAAGGAAACTTAAACCATACTACATTAACGGCTATGCACAGAGATACTTTTATTCGAGATGGGATCCTTTGGTGGGAACTAGGGATTGTTGAACCATGTCGACCGGCTGTTTCGAAACGAACTAGACCAAACCAGCTCGAAGTCAGTATGGTTCAGCAAAGTAAAATGGTTCGACTGGTTCATGAGTTTGCATGCATGCTTGTGAACGTGTTGTGCGTTTTTGATAGGGCTAATATCTTTTTAAGGAAAAAATAATATTTGACAGTTTATGTGGTTTAAGTATTATTTACTCAAAAAGATGGGAGCGTATATGCTCTATGTAAATGACCATTTTGGGTTTGTTTAGGAAGCACGGATATAAATACAGGATACTGATCTGGCATGATACAGATATGCCAATACAACAGACCTTGACTTCTAGGATATGATCATAAATAATTACATTTTTTAATAATATGCTTTAAAAAACATCTAACAAGCATGATTAACTTATCATAGAATGCCATATAACAATATCCAATATCACTAATTATATGATACTTCGTGACAACATGATACAATGTGATAGGCTAACAGCATGCTAGCATAGTCCATACATGACACGCCGTCGTGTACATCATTAATAGTCAGAAAGGAAAAGCAGACAGCAGACATATATATAATATAGTGGAACAGACATTCTATTACATTAGAAATATATATGTGGGTTTGCTCAAACCAACAACGAAATTGAAAGAAAGATGCAGCTTAGGAAAACTTTGATAAGGATGGGGTAGCAAAAATCAAGAATCCAGCAAAAAACTAAGCAATTAAAAAAAAAATGATCCAAATAAAATCAAATAATTGATTGTCTTAAATTTGGACCCATGTAGAAATCCAAGTTCAGAACTTACTAGTCTAGTATCAGGGAATTAACCTTGGTGTGTTCAGAGTAGCATCCAGATGTATCCAACGAGAATCTGAGTTCCAAATAAATAATAAAATAATGAGGATACTTATTTTCTGTATTGGACACAGCTAGTGCTGTATCCATATGGATGATATCCAATATGTATCGGATACTGCCATGGTACCAGTTTTGGAATATCCATGCTTCCTAGGAGTCCAGACTACCTAAACAATAGAAAGGAGGTGTCTTGTGATTTTTCTTCCTTTTCTTGATCTGCAACTTGTAGAGTAGCATGCCTTTTAAGTTCTTTTGCCAATATTTACACAAATACTGCTCATCTTACTTGAACCACTATCTGTATCATATAGGCTCAAACTATTTATTGAAGCAATAAAACTATGGAACATTGTACTGAAATTTCAAATTGAAAAGTATGTGATAATAACAAAATAAATTGGAGTAATGGGCACTGAGCAATGAAGGCCCACTCTAGGACTACTTTGTTGGAGTCGAGTGGATTCACATAGTTGGTATTAAAATTAAGGTTTGTCATTCCAAAAATCGGTACTATTTTAGTAATGGACCGGTAGGGCCACTATGAATCATTCCAAATCGGGCCGAACTGTCTTAGTTTCAAACTAGTTCAGCTTGGTACAGGAGGTCAAAAAGCCAAATTGATTCGGTTCGCCCCAAACTGATTGGTTTGGAATGGCTTAGCAGACAATGGTCAAAACTATTTAATCAATAATAGAGTGACAATTCATCTTTTCAAGGAGAAAGGAGAAGGAAATTTTAGATAGATTTTTTTCATGGTCTACTGCTTTGTGGGATTTGAATTTAGATAAGAAATGGATTTTATTATAAAATTTTGGACTTTGGTTCCCAAATAGCTGATGAATTATTATGTGTGCCGTTTATTTGGATTGCTCCAAGTTTGACAACGTAGGAAAATTAGAAAAAAATACCAAAAAACGTTTGTTTATTTATCAATTATTTTTTTTTTCTTCTAATGTCATTACTTTTAGCTATCTGTGATGGCCTTCTGTTTATGTCTTAGTTTCTGCTGTTTTGATCAACAAACTAATAACTGTTTTTATCCAGATTGCATTGTTCTGGCATATATCTGCATGAGTTGGATTGCCAGCTGGCTATGGCTTG